>JABUQX010116932.1:0-5000 GCA_015478945.1 Trachelipus rathkii
TTCTCTTCTGTCTGACATTATTTATTACTACTATTATCATTTACATTATTGTTTCATTTTAGCTGATATTACATGCAGCCGATTACGTAATATACCATACCTAGGTCGTCTGATACCAATATCAAGCCATTGTTGGTTCTGTCATGGTGTATACAAACACGCTGTTTTGATAATACTGCTGTTGATAAAGGTTTCTTAGCCGTTGCTGTTGTTGCTGTTGCTGTTGCTGTTGCTTTTTCTTTTTTCTTTCTTCCTTTCTTCTCTTCTTCTTCTTTCCTTCCTTTCTTTTTCGCACACTTCGCCTCCCTCTCTCCTCTTCTCTTGTAATATGCCAGTTTTCTTTCGCTTTTCTTCCTTCTTTCTCTGCACTGATTCTTTCTATTTAAGTACATATTAGGTTTTTCCTTCTTTTCTTTCTCTCTCTTCCTTTCTCTTTCTTTCTTCTCTTTCTTTCTTCTTCCTTCTTCCTTCTTCTTTCTTATTCTTCTTCTCTCTCTTTTTCCTTCCTCCTCTTCGTTTCCTTCCTCCTTTCTTTCCTTCCTTCTCTCCTTTCTTCGTTTTCTTTCTTTTCTCTCTCTCTCTCCTTCCTTCCTCTCTCTCTCTCTTCTCTTCTTTCCTTCTTTCTTTCTTTTTCTTTCTTTCTTTTTTTCTTTCTTTCTTCTTTGTTTCTAGGAACAACAAGTTCTCCTCTCTCTCTCTCCTCCTTCCTCTCTCCTCTCTTTCCTTCCTTCCTTCCTTCCTTTCTTCCTTCCCCCCCCAAAGCCTCCCCACTGGCCTCTCTCGTAAAACAGGTAACCCAGTATTCAATCCTTAAACATCTATTTACTTCAACAGAGTCGCTTCCCAATACTGCAGTCACGCTTTTCTATACAAATGAGAGGCGAAATATAAATTCTTCATTTATCATAAATATACAACTTATTGTTATCGAATAATAATGCTATTTCCATTTATTTCAACATCAGACACTGATAATAGCGCATAATTAATGGCTTTAATGATACCTGTCATGATAATGGGGTAGTATTTTTATATGGCTCCGGAAAGACAGTCTACACAACTAGTAAATTAATCTATAAATCACTCACATCGCACCACCTGTCTGTCTGTCTGTCTGTTGTTTATATATATATATATATATATATATATATATATATATATATATATATATATATATATATATATATATATATATATATATATATATATATGTTATATATATATATATATATATATATATATATGTATAAAATTATATATATTAAAGTGTAAAGAGTGGTAGAGATGTAACTTTCACAGTTAATCATATATTGATGCAAAGATTAAAAGAAGTATTTACGAAGGAGTGTTAGAACCTATATTGTTATACGGTGCAGAGACATGGTGTACTACCAAAAGGCATGAAAGTAGGATACAGGCAACGGAGATGAAGATCTTGAGAGCAATGATTGGAAAGACTAAGAAAGATAGAAAAAGAGTCAGAAGGGAAGTCGGAGTGACACCTCTGGTGAGGAGGATAGATGTAGCAGAACTCAATGAGACGTTGAGTATTTTATATATTGACGGGGGCAGTAAGATGGGAGCATTTTGATGAAGAAGACCTAGAGGAAGAAAGAAAGATGAGGGAGTCGGTGCGAAATCTGTTGATAAGATGTGAGCCGCCTACGGAGGAAATACAAGAGAGGAGACTGTGGGAAGACAGCTGAGTGGGAGAATGGCGCTGATCCACTGAGCAAAGTCTTCACATCATGAGGACATTGTTATATATAGAGATATATAGTATATATATATATATATATATATATATATATATATATATATATATAGAGAGAGGAGAGTATATATATATATATATATATTTATATATATATATAAACTGGAATGACTGTTTCTTTGTCTCATATGCTCATTTCATTGATGGAGCTGAATGCCGATGAGTGCGTTCATTCTTCTCGCACTCTGAACTTTCCTTTGCAACTGTGGTTTGACGTACTGTTTCGCTATTCGTGTTGAGATGCGCATTTCGGGAGTGAAAATTCGTTCTTCCCATCACTAAGACTTTGTCTAAAGCGAATTGCTGTAGGGATACCTTCAAGAGCAAAGTGCTTTCATCAAACGAAAGTGCGTTAACCTCCTTGGTTTCCTACGACAAATCTTTTCACTGCCGGCAAAACACCCTAACAATTCTGTGTAAATCTGTCTTTCCTCCTCTATTCGATCTGATGGTTCTGTAGCTACTTCTCCAACTGAAAAGGCCAATCTCTTTGGCCTCCTGTTTTCCTCTAACTCAACCCCTGGACGATTCTGGTATTCCTCATCCTCCTCCTTCTCCTTAGGTGTCCTATGCCTTTGCCTGTGGATTTGCAGCTTTGACTGGCCCAGGGGCTCTCTGAAATTTACGAACGTTAGAAGTGCGTGCCCATGTATTTCCTGAAAGTTTCGAGAGTGGTCAGCCATCCTTCATGCCCTCGTTCAACTATATTCTCTATGTCTCATTACTAACACTTTCTCGGTGTTGGAAGCTCGCACATGTCCAACCTATTCCGAAAAAGGAATGTCGATCCTTCCAACTATCGCCCCAGAAGCTTACTTAGGGATTTCATCTTAAGATCTTGAAACTCTCTCAACCCTCATTTCTTAGATCATCTGAATCTCATTCACTTTCTGATCGCCAGCATTATTTTCATGTCGAGGGCATTTGGTTTGGCGAGAGACTTTTTACTTTTACCGATTGTAGTTTTCGCCTTCACTAAGGGGACTGCATGGTGCTGATATATCCAAAAGTATTGACTGGGTGAGCAACAGTCGTTTCAAGCCCTCCTTGTTTCTCCCTTCTTTGCTTACTTATGTCTAGTTTTATTTCAAATCGCTCGCTGTTGTTGATGTGGCGACTTCTTCTTCCTTTTTCTGTCAATAGTGGTGTTCCTCAGGGTTCTGTCTTATCTCCCACTTTATTCCTACTTTCATTAATGATCTTCACCTGCACATCTAACTCTATTCACTCTGCGCTAAGACGACCTCATTTTCAACCGGCTCACCTGTCTTCTTTACTTATGAATTGCTCTCTGCTCCACCTTCCGATTCTATTCTCGCTGATCTGGGTAGAATTTCCGGGTGGGGTCTCAACCTTGTGAAATTCAATTCTTTTAAAACCCAACTTCTACAAATCTCCTCTAAGACACCTTCCAACTTTCCTATCTCTTTCGACGGTTCTCTCGCCCTCCGTTTGACATAATAAATGATCCTTGGCTCGCAACATGTTCAGCGTACCAGCCCTAAACTTCACATCACAACGGTTGCTAAGGCGGCCTCAAAGAAACTGGGAGTCTGTTTAGACTGCGAGACTTTTCCTTCTTCAAGCATCTAGCTATACAAGGGCTTCATCCGCCCTTGTATGGAGTACTGCCTCATCTGGGGGCCTTGCATTTCACCTGGTTTTTTGGACAGGTCGAGTCAGCGTCAAAAGGCTTATAAATCGTTCTGTACTTTCCAGTTCAATTGACCCTTTTGCGGCGCGATGTTGGTGTTTTATCTCTTTCATAGGTACCGCAGCGGCAGGTGCTCGAGGGAGCTTATCACTGCGTACTTCACCTTGCGTCGCCCGTGAACTAGGGGGTGCTGTATCTGCATGAGTTTTGAAGGATGTATCTAACCCAGGCTGTCTGTTAAAAAGCCTTTTCCTCAGGCCACACTGTCTCTGTCGAATTTCTTCCATCTTCCAAAGTTTTCTCACCGGAATTTAATCTCCCCACTAAAGCCTCAAGTGTCTGCAGTTTACCCGCGTAATTTGCTTTAATGTTTACCCCTGAGGCATGAAACACCCCTCCTGAATAGGGCCTCTGCCCATGGTGGTGACAACTGTAAAAAAAAAAAAAATATATATATATATATATATATATATATATATATATATATATATATATATATATATATATATATATATGCATATATATATTTATATATATATATATCTGAAATAAAAGATAAATACTTATAAATATATCATAGCAAGAACAAATATTAGAAAAAGATAAATTATATACAAAAGGTATAAGTAAAATAAAATGGGGTAAAATAAAATGGATTTGGGCAATATATGATGGCTTTTTGGGGGTGATATATATAGAACTTGGGGTGAATTATGATGACAAAATCCATCACAAATGACCCCAGCTCCCCATACAAGTATGATATCCCCCAAAATAAAGGTGCGCTGATAGAGAATGGCGCTTGCATGGTATATGGTCACCTCAAACAGGGATGAACCCTTCTTCTTTACATTGACGATTTACCATAGTGAGGGTCCGTCGCGGTCCCATGATGCTCTAGGGGTGGTGATTTTCTTCTGTCTGTGACGAGCTCACCACCACGGTACAGAGGGGGCGGTGGGCTGGGCTTTTTTTCGATCGTTTGTCATGTTCTCCTACTGCTTTTCTTTCCGATGCTTGTACAGCACCTTACCCCCAATCTTGTGTCAAATTGGAAGGTGAAGAAAGATAGAAAAAAAAAATATGTAGATATATATATATATATATATATATATATATATATATATATATATATATATATATATATATATATATATATATATATAAAAACTAAAAAAAAATGAATTGGGTTAAAGTAGAAAAGTAACTCCACTGACAAAATGTTTTTTATACTTAAAATACAATGTAACTCCCTGCACATAGCACATGATATGCTCAGCATGTTCCATACTAGTTCCAAATGTTCTACACACATCCCGGGATATTTTGTATATTCTTAGAATATGCTTAGAATATTACCAAAAGCATATTCCATAAGGGTTGGTTGTGGAATGTGCTAGAATGTGATAAGCAAACTACCAAAGAACGTTCTTGTATTGAAATTTTTTGAACATTCTATGAATATTCTTGGTAACTTCTTTAAAACAAGGTTGTGGATCAGTGTCAGAGGTTAATCTGAATTGACCATGGTAATAACTAGAAACATATATATATATATATATATATATATAG
>JABUQX010116933.1:2500-17500 GCA_015478945.1 Trachelipus rathkii
TTCCAATATTACAATTCATATTTTTATTAAAAATAATAAAAGTATTAATTGCAATATAATAATTAATTACAATATATCAAAATATTAATTAACAAATATATTTCAAAGATAACTATTAAATATATTTCAATACAATATTTCATCAAACATCTTTATTTTTAAAACAATAAAATATTATTATTATTATTATTATTATTATTATTATTATTATTATTATTATTATTATTATTATTATTATTATTATTATTTAAAGTATGAACAATTCTTTACCTTTGATCCAAGCAGGTGGAAAAAGTTTAAAAGTGAGAGATTCTTTTATCTATCTCACTAATCTCTAAAGCTGCCTTTATATTTAAAAATTTACAATTAAAAGGAAAAAAGAAAAATCAATATACACATTTGCATATTACAGGATATATATATTATAATACATATATAAAAAATAATATGGCAAATAGTGCATATTATAAGTGTTTCACTTCTGTTTAAAAAAAAAAACTCTATCTTAATATTTTCGCGCCTATACGACACTACTTAAAAGGAGCTATTCCATTAGCTTTTTACTTAAGCAGATCTCAGGCCCAAACAAACGACTTCTCTCGTGTTCCAACCCTTTTTAAAGAATCGCATCCCTCCAGAACCCTCTTTAATCTCTCTAAACCCCTAAAGTTTTCTCCCTCTCATTCCCTCACCATTCTCTCGGTCTCTCTATCCTTTTCCTTGAAGTGAAGTCTTAAAATGGATTTCTTGGAATAAATCTAGGTTTAAATCTAGATTGATTCCTAGATTTAGGAATAGATTTGCAGACTTATTTCGACATCCTGTTTACAGAATCACAGACCTATTTCAACATCTCTGGCGCCAAGTTGACGATCAAAAAGTTTTAAAAGTGTCAATTCAGGTCGTTAAAAAAGATATAAAAGCGAGATTTGTTTTTGACTTGTATATTTTAAACATCAACAAACGTTAGTTTCTTGATTTCAACTATTGGGAAATAATTTTACAATAAGGACTCTGCCTCAGAAAATTAAAATTCATAAGGATTTTAATTCTAATAATACTATAAACATACAATTCAAAAACAAATGCAGAAAGGGTATTAGTCATGTAGAAAGATTATTAGTCCAAGTTAGCAATGTTAGAATATACTTCCACTTCTTGAGAAGTAGATTGCCTATATGGAATAGGTGGTGGCATCGGAGGTTTGGGTATTAATGATTGTCTAAATTTTATAGGAGGTTGTACCAAGGGTTCAATTTCAATTTGATTCTGTGGGGTATTTTGAACTGGGGTTACCTCTAATGGAAGGGTTGACATGGGTATATTATTCAATGGAATATCTTGGGTTTCTTGATTTAATTCTTTCAAACATTTTCTACACAATGCTTTTCTATAAGACCAGGTCAAATAAATAATCACTATGATGAAAATGAATAAAATAACACTAGTAGTTCCTCCACCGATATATGGGATTAGTTTAACTTGAGAAAGATATGGAGTTAATGGGTGGATGGTATTATTAATACTGTCTAGTCTCTTATTCCACTGAACTTCTTTCATTATTTGAAACTTTGGAAATATTGCTGCAGAGATATTTGGCAAAGCAACATGAGTTAAAAAATTAAACAAAACTTTATCGGATTGAGCAATTAATGAAGTTAATGAAATATTCTTCTCTAAATGAATGGGATTTTTAAATTGATAATTAGCAGAGGTAAAAGTACAACCATGAGGAATATTGAAAATAAAATTATTTATATGCTGTACAGAATGGGGTCTTTCGCAGGAAATGGAAGCTCTAATTTTTTCTGCAAAAGATATAATAGTGAAATGTCCTAGGGTTACTGTGAAGGGTTCTTTAGATTTAAAAATAGTTATAGGACATGATGAGAAATTAGTAGTATAGTTAAGCAAAAGCGATAGCAAGCATGTTTTGTCATCAATGGATGTAAAAGGTTGTGATTGAGGGCAAACCGCTGTTTTCCCTATGTTGCGACAATAGTCGTGAACTGAATTTCGCAAATAAGTATATTTTCTCTGACCATAATTAACGAAAAGATAATTATTCGGTGTATTATACATTATTCGAACAGACGTTTCATTAAATGGAATGAATGTTGGGAATGGAATTAACTTATATGAAATAAATTTCTCATTTGAAATGAATGGAATTAGTGTAATTAATTCAAATGGGTTAGTGGTTGATTTTATAGTCCATGAGTATGTCAAAAATGAATGGTATGTTGTTGCTTCTAATGGTATGATAGGATGTAATTTAGTGGTTTGTGTCATTTCTAGTATATATGGTAACAAAAAGATGGGTGAGTAGAGTTGATCATTAGTTATCTTGGTTTTAGCTAATTGCAATGAGGTGATAACTAATTGATGTATCATTGTAATACTGTTAACTGAATGTTCAACTAATGTAAGTAATGATTTGATACTACCTAGTTGATTAAGTATGTTGTGGGTTGCTAGTGATCTGTTTTGAAATTCAATTAATTTCTGTAGGTTAATCTGAAATTCTGTTAATGTTCGGGTATTTGACTTCAACTGTTCTTTAAGCTCATTAACTAATAAATTTGAAGTACTCGCGAAATTTCCTAATATATTAATCTTTTTTCTTAAAAATTTGATTTGTTTATCAGTAGCGGTACCAAATAAAATATTAAGAATATCTCCTCCCAATTCGAAAGCAGCTCTTTTGAATCTTGTTTGGGAGTTAACCCATGGTAGGCTTTTAATTTCAGCTAATTTAAGGGATATTACTTTAGTTCTAATTTTAATGAGTTGAAATTCCCATTTGTGCGCTCGTTGATTTATAGAAATATTAATAAAATTATCATTAAACGCAGGCAAAAATTTATCTTTTAAAGTATCTATCATTTTAGTGGTTCTATAAATAGTAGTTTTAATTTCTGATGGGCATTCTAAAGATACAATCAAGTCAAGATATCCTTCTATAAAGTTTACTTCACCGGAGTGATACAAAATGATACCTGGCAGTACTCTTGTCTCTTCATTAATGTTAGTGGAGATGGATAAGACTGCAGGTAAAAGAAGTAATGCAAAAGCTGGATGTAACATTTTCATTACAGTCTGAAATGATTATTACTTCGATTTAATAAATGAGGTCGCCTTTTTACTAAAGTAAAATGAAAATAATTAATTAATTAAATAATTAATTGTCAGGATTCAAAAATTCTTTTTAAAAAGTTACCTATGATTATACTAGCTTTACGTTAATTTTTAAAATTTAAAATTGGAATCAAGTTTGATATGTTTCTGATAATTGGATCTTGGATAATAAACTAAAGATAAGTAATGTTAAAACATTCTGATTATAATTAAAATAAAAATTAAAATTAAAAAAGCTTTAAGTAAAACTTAAAAATTGTAGCATTCTGATTATCATGAACTTAAAAATTAAAAATTAAAAGATTATATAGCATGAGGCTAATTAATATTAATAAAAGCTGATCAGGCTAATTAATATCAATCAAAGTCAATTATAGCATAAGGCTAATTCTGAATTAAAATCAAAATTAAAAATAAAAGCAAGCTGATTATATAGCTTAAGGCTAATTAATATTAAGATAAAAATTAAAAATAAAAGCAAGCTAATTATATAGCTTAAGGCTAATACTTAATTAAAATTAAAAAGATTCTTAATATTAAATAAACAATCTGATTATATTTTTATTATTCTAATATTAAAACGAAATTTTTCGATTTTTATTTTGTTTTTCTTTTTAAAATAAAAAATTATAATAAAAACATGTTACTAATAAAAAATAAAAGTATATAAATAAAAGTATATAAACGTATCGTAAAATAAAATTTTTCTATTTTTTTATGGGTTTTTTAGTTTCAAAAGAAAAGACTGACCCCTGGGGGCAAAAAAAATTATCCGAATTCGTAACGGACATAATAAAAATATAGAAACTTATACTAAAAGATTAAAAATAGAAAAGGGTAAAATGTGTATTTTGTGTATTGTAATAGAAAATATAAAAACTTAAACCTAAAGGTTATAAACACAAATAAAATAAAATAAAATATTTATTTACAAAAATTTTATACAATCTAAGAGATTTTAACTCTTAGGAGGTAAATAGTAAAGTCTATTTCCTCTTCTAGTCATCTCTAATGGCAAAACAACTGGAGGTCTCTGTAATTCTGTTTCAGAAGACTCTTGTGTTGCTTCTTCCGTTCTTGGTGGTAGAGATTGAAGAGATTCATGCTCTCTTTGTCTTGTTTGACTTCTTGTAACTCTTGGTTCCACATCCCTCGGACCTCTGAATTGCTGGTGAGGTCTATACGACGGATCTTCTTTTCTATCATCTCTTGTGCCTTCAGATGTTGATAAATCCATAACTTCTTCTGGAGGTGTTACCTCATCATCTTTGGGAAGTGTTTCAGCGGAACTTGGCACATATTCCCCTACAGTTCCATCTGTAAGTGGTGTTACCAAAGTATCCTCTTGTACTTCTGCAATGACAGGCTGTTCCTCATGTTCAGAATTGTCTGAAATATATGAATCTTCTTGTCTGATTGGTGATAGAGACGGTCTATATCCTCTTACTTGAGTTCTTGTTTGTGGAGTAGAATTAATCAATCTACTTCCTTGAGGAGTATCAGGTATTCTTTGATTACAAGAAGTTTGTGTTTCTACTACAGGATTCTTTTGTTCTTGTGTTGAATCCTCTGATATAGGTATAACATTTTGTTCATCATAAAAATTAGGGGGAATCCAAGAAGAAGTGGTTGGAGATTCTTGATCATCTACCTGTCGATTTACTTCTTCAGATTCCATACTTGTTCTTTCTGTTGTAACTTTCGGGGAATCCAATGTTTCTTGAATTGCATCTGGATTCCAAATCTCATCATTGTCAAATGAAAAATGAGATTCTGTAATCTTTTCTACTGGAATTATCTTTACATTATCCCGGTGAACCGGAAATAATTTTGTTGAATTTAAACAAGAAAGCATAAGCTTATTTGGCTCTTTTATTTGATTTACAATAAAAGGACCTTCAAATCTTTTGTTCAATTTAGAACTCTGTTCTGGCTTCTTTACAGCATTTACAAAAACATAATCACCCACTTTCAATTCTCTTTGTGTGGCATGTTTGTGTTGCTGTTCCATAGCTTTAATGGTTTCCTTTTCTAGACTTTCTCTTGCTAAGTCTCTTATTGCTTCCATTCTTTCCACTACGACATCTACCTCATCTGATATGAATTTTCTATTTTCCGATTTATTTGTAAATGGAGAGACATAATCAGGCATCTCGTAGGGAAGTCTCTTTATATATCCATGCAGGACGAAATGTGGAGAAGATCCAATTGATCTATTATACGATGTATTAATTGCTATTTGAGCAAAAGATAAGTATTTTGACCAATCTCTATGATTGTCCTTTACAAAATGACGGAGGAAATTTTCAATATCTGCATTCAATCTTTCAACTACACCATTTTGACTTGGTTTGTAGGGCAGAATATTAACTTTTTTTATCCTCCAAGCCTTACATAACTCTTTGAAGGCAGTTGAAGTAAATTCTGGGGCATTATCTGAAGCTAAAATTTCTGGGCTCGAATGCCGACATATTACTCTTTCTTGTAAAGCTCGAGCAAATTCTTGGCTCGTTCTTGTCTTACAGGCGACTAATTCGCAGTATCTAGTCAAAACATCTCTGAAGACGAGAATGTGTTTGGCTCCTGAAATTGAACATGTGGGAAGTTTACCTATACTATCCACGTGTACTCTAGAAAACGGAGTATAAGGAAGAGGCCATCTGTTGATTTCAGCTTTTGGAGGTCTAGGACCTTTAACCTTAGCACAAGACACGCACTGAGAACAGTACTCCTTTACTAACTTACTTAAATGAGGAAATCTTTCTCTAACTCGTTTTTCAGTCCTTTGCTGTCCTCCATGCCCACTTCCAAGTGAAGAATGGCACTGATCTATAACTGAGTAGATCATGCTATCTGGTACTTGTATTACATAAGGTTCCTTTCTAGTTGCATAGTACAGCACTTTCTTATGGAAAATGTGTGGATAAGTCTTGGGGTTTTCCTTAGCCCACTTAACTAATTCTTTTAATCTAGGGCAATTCTCTTGTTCCCTATTAAAAGTTTCTTTTGTTAAAATAAAATCTTTTCTTGGTAACATCGGTTTCTTTTCTCCTCTAAAGAAATAAACATTCGGTGCTTTTGCTGGGTGCCTACTCAAATAGTCAGGCGGTATGTTTGTTTTTCCCGTCTTATACTTTATAGTTGGCGAAAAACTGTTTACAAACAAGTTCCAACGGGCTAAGCGTCCCGTTTGTTGTTTGTTGCGAAATATAAAACAAAGAGGTTGATTGTCAGTTAATATAGTGATGGGGTAACCAAACACTGTATTCTTGAACTTTTGTAGTGAGAAGACAACAGCTAAACATTCTTTTTCTATAATATCATAGTTGAGTTCACTGCCTCTTAACACTCTTGAAACAAAGGACAATGGTTTCTCCTTGCCGTCATCTGACATTTGGTAAAGAACTCCCCCTATTCCATAGTCGCAGGCATCTGTACCTATAAAAAATGGCTTGGAATAGTCTGGGAAAGTTAACTGAGGTTGAACAACCAATTTCTCCTTTAAGAGCTCAAATGCCTTTTGGTGTTCTTCTTTCCATTCAAACTTAACACTCTTCTTTATTAAGTTATATAATGGTTTCGCAATTAGTGCAAAGTCACTAATTAAAAAGCGAAAATACGAGAAAAATCCTAATAAGGATTGTGTTTCCTTAACACTTGTTGGAGGGACGAAACTCTTCATCGATTCTATCTTCGCTGGATCTGGTGAAATTCCGTCTCTTCCTATTTTAAATCCTAAGTACAAAACCGAAGTTTGTAGAAAATGACATTTAGTCAATTTAACTCTTAATTTATTTTCTCTAAACGCAGTAAAAACTTTCTTTAAGTTTTCAAAATGTTCTGCCTTATTTTTACCCATGATTAAGACATCATCTAAATACACTTGGGCAATAGGTCCTAATAAATGGTTCAACGCGACTTGCATTGTCCTAGCATAGGTACTTGGGGCATTGCGGTGCCCAAATAATAATCTGGTTGGGCAGAATAATCCTTTCCTAGTACGGAAAGCCATTAATTTCTGTGTTTCCTCCTCGACTTCGAGGGAATGATAGGCATCTATCAAGTCACAGCTAGTAAAAATCGTACTGCCTCCTAGGGACGAGAATATTTCGTCTATTGAGGGCAGTGGGTATACATCTGGGACGCTGAAGGAGTTCAGGTGCCTATAGTCTATACAGACTCTTGGTTTATTAGAATTCTTTTTGGCCACCACCAATAGAGGTGAACTATGTGGCGAATAGCAAGCTTTAATATATCCTTTCTTTAAAGCTGCATCTGTAAAATTATCTATGTCTTCCAGGTAGCGATGTGGGAGACGATACTGTTTCCTAAAAATGACTTTTGGAGCGTCTGGAGTAAGTTCTATTTCAAACTTCTGTATGGGACACACAGGAACTGCATCATCATCTAGAGCAATAACGTCCTTGTATTCCATTAACAAATCCAAAAGTTCTTCTAAATGCTCAGGTTTCTGTAAAATAGAAACATCTGCTTCTTCTTTACTTAAATTATCTGTAATAATCTCTCTGTATGCATTCTTCAATTGTTTATCTGATAAATTTTCTGAGCAGGTTACTATACAAGTAGAACCTAACTGCTTATTCTCTATAGCAATAGCAGTTTTATTAAAATTTTCTTCTTCAATAAGTTCCAAAATCGGATGACATTTACCTATGTTTTTATTTCTTCTTAAATAAAAAGGTTTGTCACTTAAATTAATATAACTCAATATAACTTCATTGTTTCTAACTGGGCATACAGAGTTTGCAAAATATAATGGCCCTAAGGAAAAAGCAGGTGTTATTAAACACTTCTTTTCCAGTTTCAAATCTTCTTTACTCTCAGGTCTGACTTTCAAATAGCCATAAGATTGAGCAGGTGCCATTGTTTCTTCTATTAATAGCAATTGAACTTCTATTTCTTCGTCTGCTATTAAAGGTCCTTCCTTTACTGGAGGAAGTTGTGAATTTTCTTTGTTCTCTTGAAGAACAACAGAATTTTTATTTATTTCTACCTTTGTAGACTTCTCTAATGAACCTTTAGTAATAATACTCTTTGTAGGCTTCTTCAATGAGCCTTTAGTAATAATACTCTTTGTAGGCTTCTTCAATGAGCCTTTAGTAATAATACTCTTTGTAGGCTTCTTCAATGAGCCTTTAGTAATAATACTCTTTGTAGGCTTTTCCAATGAGCCTTTAGTAATAATACTCTTTGTAGGCTTTTCCAATGAGCCTTTAGTAATCTCTGTGTAGGCTTTTCAATAATGGAGCCTTTATTAATTAATCTCTGTGTAGGCTTTTCAAGAATGGAGCCTTTATTAATTAATCTCTGTGTAGGCTTTTCACTTGAGCCTCTATTAATTACTGGTTTACAATTATCACTGTAATTGTTTAATTTAAACTTATCATTCCTATTGGAATTATCTATGAAATCTTTTCTATGATTATTAATCATTCTATCTTTCTTAGTTATCTTTTCCTCTTGATTCATGAGAAAATAACTTCCTAACTTGGCAAAGATTTTAACTTTAATTTCGTTATCCTCTTCTTTAAGATTTAATTGCGATGAAGAAAGGTCTATTGTTATAGGTAGATTAGCTAAAATACTTGTACCTAATAAAATTCCATTCCAAGCTCCAGTACTTCCAGTCTTACACACTAAAAAGGTAACTGGGTAATACTGTTGGTGTAGCCTTAGAAGTAGATCAACTTCTCCTATAGGATGGATCATCTGAGTTCCAATCCCTTGAACTATAATACTAGCTTCTTTAAGAGACAGTTTAAATCTTCCTTCTCTTTCTATTTCCTTTAATCTATCCAACGATATCAAACAGGTTGTGCTCCCTAAATCTAGTAGGCTATGAACTTCAACCTCGTTCTGACCTTTTGTTGGAGTCAAAAATATTGACAAGAAATAATGACAGCCCAATTTTGGGGGTCTAATTCCTACACCAAAGAAGCTAGAGGTTACTAAAACACCTCTCTTCTTTAAGCTTGAAGTATT
Source organism: Trachelipus rathkii (assembly GCA_015478945.1). NCBI lineage: Eukaryota > Metazoa > Arthropoda > Malacostraca > Isopoda > Trachelipodidae > Trachelipus > Trachelipus rathkii. The sequence goes on from JABUQX010116933.1 coordinate 11,642, forward strand.
TTCTTTAATTACTGTTCTGTTTACCATTTCTTCATTTAAATCTTTGCCTGGAATCAAAAATTTTGTTCTCTTTCTGAGAGATCTGGTGTAAAAAACTGTTCGTTCTCTTCTTCTTCATCTTCAGTTCCAGATATTTCTTCATGTTCTGGATCTGCTTGATGATTAGAAATCAGATGAACTCTGGTTGTTTTCTTGGGACTCTTACCTTGATAGCTACGCTCATTCTTAGAGTAAGAGTTTGGCTTTCTAGTATTTGAATCAATTTTAATCTCGACTCTTCGAGCTTTGACCCCATTATCAAAATCAGTGGGGTTATTATATGGTATTACCATATTATTTTCATTCTCATTAGGGATCCATACAGGGGCATTCTTGCAATTAGACGTCGAACCCCGGGCATGGAACTTTCTACATACTCTACAATATGTGGTATTCCAACCACAGTTTCGAGAATGATGGCCTAAAGATTCACATTTTAGGCAATAGTCCATGGACTTTATCTCTTTACTGGAGAGTTTCTTAACTACTCCCTTATTAGGTCTTATATTTGAAGAAGGGCTTGTTCTTTTTCCTGAAAATTTAGAAGTATTCTTTTTATTACCCCATTCCATAGTTCTGTTCCTCATGGAAGGGTTGTATGTAGTTCTTTCTTTCTTAACTTCACTATTATTAGTGCTATTGTTCTCTGTATAGAACACTCTAGCTGTATTTCTTCTATCTTGTTCAGCTCTATGATTAGTCTGGAACAAGACTCCTTCTTCTATTTGACTAAGTTTCTCTAAAATTTCTACGAAACTTAAGTCTGGATTAAAGACTTTTAAGACTTTTTCTCTAAGTCTTCTATGATCTCTGAGCTCTTCCATACTCTCTAAAATCTTAGTCATTATTAAGATATTTATCTGTTGAGAAGTAAATCCAAAGGAAGTCTCAATATCTATAAGTTTTTTCTGATATTCCCAAAGGAGATTCTTCAAGTCCAACATGAATTCAGTAAGAGTTACATGTGGTCTCCTTTGAAATTTCATGAACTGTTTCAATAAACAGAAGATTGTCTCGGCTTTGTCTGGTTTGAGAAAAATCTTCAATTGAATTAAAAAGTCTTCTAGTGTCTTACACCTAGAAAAGCTATTATCCTTAAGAATATATTGACGGGCCTCTGATGAGAAATCAGAAGAGATTGTAGTCTTAGCATAGTCTATTTTCTGTCTTTCAGTTATTAGGCCTAACGTGCGTATCTTCTCTTGCAACGTCGAAAGATAATCCTCAAATTTAATGCCTACCCAAACTTGGGTCTTGGTATTTCTTCCATACAATTTTAATTCTTTAGCTAATTCTGGAAGTGGAGGGGCATACGCAGCGTTGGGATAATATCCTCCATAAGGGGGTCCATATGGGTATGGATTGTAACCAGGTTGCATTGTAGGAAGGGGTTGTTGCCAGCCTGTAGGAGGTGGCTGCATACTTAAAGGATTATTTAAAATATTTTGGGATGGCCCCCACGGATTCTGAGGTTGTCCTCCATATAAAGTATCACTTGCTTGGCTCTGTCCCCAAGCTCCACTAAACTCACTTCTATTGTTAAATATTTCTGTTTGGCCATTCCAGGAAGGATAAGTCTTCTTTTTATTTGAAGGGGGAGTGGCCCCCGATGCATTTAAATGTATGTTAAAAGTATTGTCCAAAACATTTGTCTTTTGGAGCACCTTCGGTATTCTTGCTGTATTTTCTGTATTTCCTGGTTGATGCCAATCCCAAGCTGTTCTCTGATTTGGGTTTAACGACATTGTATCAATGTTAGAAGGAGGTAGATATACTGGAGGAAGTCCCATATCCTTTTGTGTGGGTTCCTTTATCTTGGGTTTTGCTCCTTTATTCTCTTCTGTTTTCTGTCCGTCAGTAGTCTTCACTTCTGTTACATCATGTTCTTCATCTTGATGAACATCTTCTGTATTGTCTTCTTTATTTGTATCATCCATGTCCTCATCCTTGTTCTCTGTTGAATCATTATTTTCTAAGTCCTTATTATCCCCTTCAGCTCCTCCTGAAGCTCCATTAGGGTCAACTGGTCCGGCTATAGCCCTTTGAACCAGGTAGCAGAGAATGAGAAACAATGTAGAAAATACGAAGACTGTAAAGACTATTGGTTCAAACATAGTCATGATTAAACTTTAATTAATTCAAGTTAATCAAATAAAAAAAAAACTAAGTTCTCAAACTGTTTCTAAAATAAAAAAAACTAAAGTCTCAAAATATTTTTCAAAGTTTTCAAAAAAAAACACTAAGTTTTCAAAAATATTTTTTCAAAGTTTCAAAAAAAAAAACGCTAAGTTTTCAAAAATATTCAAACTGTTTTCAAATATTTTCCAAAAATTTTCTATGTTCAAAGAAAATATGTAAAGTTCTATTTAAACTCAAACAAAAGAGTTTATATCAATATTAACTTTTAATTAAATAATTAAAATTATTTTATTCGATTTTAATTATTAATTACTGTTTAAAGTTAATCACTATTAAATTTAAAAATTAAAATTTAATCACTTTAGATTCTAAGTTCAAAAATAAAAATAATTTTCTTTTAAAATTATTTAAAATTTCAAAGTTCAAAAAATAAAAATAATTTTCTTTCAAAATTATTTAAAGTTCAAAAATAAAAATAATTTTCTTTCAAAATTATTTAAAAAATATCAAAGGTCTATTTTCAAAAATAAAATAATTTTCTTTCAAAATTATTTAAAAAATATCAAAGGTCTATTAATAATTATATTTAATTAATTCTCTGTAATTAATTAATTAAGAAACAACTATCCCCTTTTTCTAGTCGGGTGTGTTCTTAAAATGTTAAAGGTCAACTTATTTGTTCTTCTTGGTCAAAGGTTATTTGTTCTACTGTTCTTCAAAGTTCTTCAAAGTTCTTCAAAATTCTTCAAAGTTGTTCTATGTTCTTCTATTAAACATTTTCTAACTTGGAATCAATCAATTTATATACCAACAAATTTCATTCTGTTCTAATTTGTGGTTTTTATAATCTCTGTTGCAGTAGAATAATTTTTAAAATATTACAGGTCAGTAAAATAAATTTTCAATTTTTCTGTATCAAAATATAACAATTCTGTTATTTTTTAGGTCAAAGAAAACAATTTCTAATGTTTTTAGGTCAAAAATATAATAATTTTCTGTTTTTTGGTCAATTTAGGCAATTTGACCTTTCGTGACCTTTGGTGACCTTTGGTGACCTTTGGTGACCCCGTGACCTTTGGTGACCTTTGGTGACCTTTGATGACCTTTGGTGACCTTTGGTGACCTTTGGTGACCTTTGGTCAAAGTGACCTTGTCTGGGTGGCCTGGGTCTTGTCCAAAAGGTTTTACCTCACTTTGATAATTATTAATTAACTTTTCACTAAGTTACGGATTTCTGATAATTGAAAAAAAAACTTATTTTTTAATTCACTCAAAAAAAGAAAAAAAAACCGGATTTACAAAAAAAACGGGTTTAAAAAAAACCGGGTTAAAAATAACCGAAATCGCAATTTTACCACCTGAAAATATTCGCGGGGCTACGTCAAATATGATTAGTAAATAATAATTATGAAAAGGTAATTAATAAATTTATTATTAATAAAAGTAAAAACGATATATATATATATATATATATATATATATATATATATATATATATATATATATATATATAAAACGATGTGTGTGTGTGTTGTTTGTGTCAAGAGAATAGCGCGGAAAAGGGAAAAGGAATGGGGGAAGAACTGGAGGAGAAATGAGGGGTCAATTGGGCCAAAGATTTCAATCCCTCACTCTTGGAGGCGATATCCCTTTCCCCTGAATTTGATCTCCCACTCAATTTACAATCTCCCTTCCCTCCGGATACTCCAAATGCAGTGCCGTATTTTTTCCCTTCCCTCCAAATACTCCTTACTATTTTCTCCCTTTACTCTTTGATTCATATAATATTGAATGGATGTAACCAATTCACGCACACACTTTTGTTAACAACATCTTTCAAGACTTGTCGTATTGTACCCTGCTGCTGTTTTCACTCTTTAGTAATCTTCTACTAGCTATAATTACTTAACTAATGATAATTAAGAAAAATGGTTTTTACTAAAATGATTCTCTAACTCTATTCTATCATTTAGTAAAATAAAAAAAAATTAATTAACTAAGTCCTAATTAATTAATTTACAGCTGTTTAATTGCATATTTTTCTATTGTATTCTCTAAAGAACTTCCCTCTGAGGAACCGTACATAAGAAAAATGCAATTATTAATTTTTTGTATTATTTTTCTAATAATTTTGCCTTTAAAAAAAAACAAAAAAAAAATACATACAAAACAATTAATTAAAAATTAATATATCTTTATATATTAAAATATTTCTAAAAAATCTTGTTTTATTATTTTTCACACCTTCCAGATTCTAAAGTAGCCCTTTTTCTATGGCTATAATGGGGAATTTTTTCCTGTCACCCATTTGTAAAATTTGTTTTGTAATTTTGGAAAACAATAACATATATGTTTTCATTTAAATTTTAACACCTTTTTGTGTTGAAATTTGTACAATAATGAAACATACGATATATTAAAACCCACAGGTAATAATATAATGCATGCCAAATGTACACAATTTCCTAATTTAATTTAAACTTAGTGTGAAAATCTGTCTTTTGTGTGAAAATAATTTTCAGTACTTACAGTACCTTCATTTGAATTTTCCAACCTTTAACAGCTTGGCAAAGGTTTTCGATTTGGAGTTTGGAGTCCTCTAAAAGTGACAAAGACAAAGGAGTCACCTCTCTCAAAATTGTTATAACAATGGCTCTTGTGGTCACAGAAAATCCTTAGGTTCGTGTAGGCGCAATCCCTCAACCGTTCCTTACGGTCTATTGTCTGTCGTCGTGAAGACAGTAGTGGCCACTACTACCAAAACCAATTTTGTAGTCGCACACCACTCTAAATGAGAAGATTACAGCCTCAACATCCTGATCAAGGAAGACAGTGTGGTCGATAGAGAATTTCTCTTTCTCTCTAGGACCACTTTAAGGTAGTTGAATAAACGCACAATTCCAGAGAGGCTTTTATTACATCCTATCCAAAAACATCTAAAAATGATCCGAACAAAATAGTCTGAAAGACTACTCCAAAAAACCTTCAAAGCTAATCTGAAAAACCTAAATAAAGAGAAATGGAAAATATGCTATCAGTTACATATAATTTTAAAAAATCATTAAGCTGTAATTAAAAATCAATTAGTTGTATTACAATATTTCATATGTCATATATATCCATATTATAACAAATAAAAACACATCAAATTTTTCCAATATTACAATTCATATTTTTATTAAAAATAATAAAAGTATTAATTGCAATATAATAATTAATTACAATATATCAAAATATTAATTAACAAATATATTTCAAAGATAACTATTAAATATATTTCAATACAATATTTCATCAAACATCTTTATTTTTAAAACAATAAAATATTACAGAGATTATTATTATTATTATTATTATTATTATTATTATTATTATTATTATTATTATTATTATTATTTAAAGTATGAACAATTCTTTACCTTTGATCCAAGTAGGTGGAAAAAGTTTAAAAGTGAGAGATTCTTTTATCTATCTCACTAATCTCTAAAGCTGCCTTTATATTTAAAAATTTACAATTAAAAGGAAAAAAGAAAAATCAATATACACATTTGCATATTACAGGATATATATATTATAATACATATATAAAAAATAATATGGCAAATAGTGCATATTATAAGTGTTTCACTTCTGTTTAAAAAAAAAACTCTATCTTAATATTTTCGCGCCTATACGACACTA
>JABUQX010116934.1:0-2500 GCA_015478945.1 Trachelipus rathkii
ACATTTTTGAAAGCTACTCTATTTTGAATTGAAAATAGATACTTTCTTTAGTCTAAAAAGAGCAAAAAAAAAAAACGCATTTTTAAATAAAAAAAATGTTATCATCAAACATGTTCATCGGAACATTTTTAAAATCAACGCTGTAGGAAATATCTGTATAAATCCTTTATTTGTCTTTCTGGGTGGCTATCTCAACTGTTTGAGTCTCCTTTTATGTAATAAATTGTTATTAAAACCTTTGTTTAAAAATCTTATTAATAAATTGAAAAGAATGAAACAACTAAATACTTAAAATCATAGTAAATGTTATGGCACGCAACTTAAAACATCCAAAGACCAGCTCGGTTACTTTAAGGATTCTAAGGGGAATACAGGGGAAAAACTTTCGTTCCAAACGAGTAACTTCCCTTAAAAGGACACCTTAGAGCGTTGTAACGTAACATCTGACACATGAGATGAACTAACTTAAGTCTTTTTTACGAGCATTGCATTTGACCAATTTATGATTTAAATATATATATATTATATATAAGCTATCTATTATATATTTATATATTATATATATATATATATATTTAATATATATATATATAATATTATAATATATTATATATATATATATTTATATACTAGTGAAACACTAATTTTCTTCAATTTAAAAAAAATGATAAGTGATACTTGAGGCAGTTACTTGTTGTTTCAACAAGGTTATTTGAGAAAGGCAAAACTTTACTGGCTTACTTTCAAAACAAAATATTTTACTTCTTAGATTCTCACTGACGGTTAAAGTTAGCATACTTTATTGCATGGAGCTAGTCAACTTCTGAATTCATAAAAAAACTCGTGGCTTTCCACTTCAAACTATCTGTAGCTTTCAACAAGGTGCTTTGAGGAAGGTGGCACTGTTGCTTGGCTTACTTTAAAGCGTTATTTTTCCTCTCTATTTAAAACTTAAAAATTGAAAATGATCACGGACAACTCTGCGGCTGAAAATTGTTAAAATAAGCAAACTTTAATTGCTTAAAAAAAAATGCTTAATATTAAAAGAAACTTGTGGCTTTCCACTTCAACTGTTTGTAGTTTTGGGCCGAGCCTTATCTTTAAGCACAGTTGCCCATACATCATATAATAAATATATACTATATATTAATATATATATATATATATATTTATATTATATATTATTATATATATATATATAATATAATTATATATTATATATTATATATATATATATATATATAATATATTATTATATATATATATATATATTCTATATATATATATATATAATATATATATAGTATATATATATATTCTTAATTAATCGGACTCTTGCTTGGTAAAATTTCCTTTCCCTGAATTAGCGAAATTCTTGGCGGAAAATGCTTTCAAAGTTCGTATTCTTCTTCGTCTCCTCTTTGTCTTCTTCACTGGAATTCTGTATCGTAATTTTTTCTCGGGCATATATAACTCTAGTATTCTCTTTTTCTAATGAGAATCTGTGGGGTCCTTTTCTCTTTAATTATTTGAGAAAGTCCTTTGACTCTTTCGGTCCCCTTCTTTTGCTTTCAGATTCATTTCAAAATCTTCTGTGGACCTCTGTGGGTCATTTGGCGCTGAGTTATATCCAAACCCTACTCCCTGGGGAGGATAATTATTCTGAACTCTGGGCGACTCCTGTGAGTCATTTCTGATCAATAGAAACTGTCTTGCCCTGCTGTGGCAGTCATCTTGTACATCGCTTCACCAGACCATTGCTGTGGAACATTTATTTGCTGTGGTTGTGCCATATTTCGGTTGGGTCATGGGAAGGCTTACTGTGCTTTCCCATGTACTCCCATTTGGCTTTCGGCGTAATAATTCCGCCACTCATTTGCATAAGACTTGCGGTTAGTCGTGGTATGTTCTGTACTCTGCTTTGTGTTATCTAAAAGAACTGTTTTCTGTGCAACTTATGAGTTAGTAATCCCTCCGAAGTCTCTATTCCTTGGGTTCTGGGATTGATTCTGCGCAACATATCTTCTCAAGTCCTATAAGTCTTATAGGCCGTTGCTATCTTTACTTTGTGAATCAACAATCCTTAGAATCACAAAATATTGCTAAAGAATGCGCAAAAAATGACGAGATATATTGCTGGCTACCGATAAATCTCTATTACTATTACGCTCGTCTTAAAATTAGCACAAAATTGCTTAATTACTACTAATCCCATAAAAAGAAAAAAAACACATGAGCCGCGCGGCTCCTTGAATATGTTTTTAAAATTATATTCTCTATACTAAAAAAAAGAAGATGAAAAAAAAAAACTCTAATCATAAAAACAAAAGACACTTTAGTCTCATTCGACTTTAAAAAACGCTCTAGAACTGTAATCTATATTCTAACTGAAGAAATAGTAATGATAAACTATTACGCCGAGAGGCGTATTCTGTATATATATATTATATATATATATATATTTATATATATAATAATATATATATTATATATATATATA
>JABUQX010116934.1:7500-32605 GCA_015478945.1 Trachelipus rathkii
ATAAATGAATATATAATAATATATAATAATAATAATAACAATAACAATAACAATAACAATAATAATAATAATTATAATAAGGCAGGGTTGAGTGTGCCAAAGAATAGGTTTCGAAAGAAAGTATGAAAATATATATGGAAGAATAAAGGAATTCTAAAAGTTTCATTTGCAGAAAAAAAAGAAGAGGTAATGAAGAGTTTTTAAGGAGAATGAATGGAGGAGACTTAGAAGGGAATAAGAAGCTGTTCTGGAAGGAAGTGGAAAAGGTTAAGAAAGAGAGTAAGGGGAATCTTCATAGAATAATGGATAGGGATGGAGCTTTTGTTAATGATGAGATGGATGTAAAAAAGCGTGATGGGAATCCTTTGAAAATCTGCGTACCAGTGACAGCGATGAAGAGGTGACAGTGAGTTTGATTGTGTAAGAAGAAATAAATAAGTATTTTGGGAATGGGGTAATTAGTAGGAAGGTAGATAATAGGTAGAGTGAGAAAGTTGAAGAATGGTAAACCAGCAGGTATAGCTTGATTTAAGAATGGTAAACCTTCAGGTATAGCTTGATTTACTAGTGAATGATAAAAAAATGGAGGTGAGGTTGTGATTAACTGGACATGAAAGTTGTGGAACAAAGCGTTTGTGGAGGGTGTAGTTCTGAAGGATTAGAGGGGAGCAGTGATAGTACCCTTATATAAGATTAAAAGTGAGAAGGGGAAACTGTAGAAACTATAGAGGAATTAGTTTATTGAGTGTTGTAGGGAAGACATATGGTGGTATTATGGTTGAAAGAGTGCGTTGAGTGACTGAGGGGCTGATTGTTGAAGAACAAGGTGCATTTAGAAATGATAGAGGATGTGTAGATCAAATTTTTACATTGAAACAGATGGTTGAGAAAATGAGAGACGAAAGGCAAACTATATTTAGGTTTTATGGACTTGCAACAGGCTTATGACAGAATTAATAGGGAAGCTCTGTGGCACTTGTTAATGATATATGGTTTTGGTGGTAGACTTCTGATTGGAATCAAGAGTATGTATGTTGCTGGTAAAGCGTGTGTAAGAATAAATGGGATTGAAGGTGAATGGTTTCATATTAATAGCCGAGTGAGGAAGGGATGTGTTATGTCTCCATGGCTGTTTAATTTGTATAGGGATAGGGGTGATTAAAAGAATTAAAGGTCGGAGGTAGGAGGTTTAGGGGAGGGGTTAGACTGATAGAGAATGAAAGAGTGTGGAGAGTGCTCTGCCTATTGTATGCAAATGATTTGATTTTCTTTAGCGAAACTTAAGAAAGTTTGGGAGTTTTGGCAAGGTGTGTAAAAGGGCAGGTTGAAAGTGAATTTAGAAAAGACTAAAGTGATGGTGGAGGTTGAGGAGAGCTTGTAGTTTGAAATCATGCTAAATGGTAAGCAACAGGAACAAGTATCTGAGTTTAATGTTGGATGAAAAGGTAAAATGGATGTTGCAGAGTGCAGTAGAAAAGTTATGAGTGGTAGAAAGGTAGCTGGTGCAATTAAATATTTGGTGAATGCAAAGTGATTAAGTGGAGTTAGCGAGGGGTCTGCATGAGGGCTTGTTGTAACTGGTGTTAATGCATAGTAGTGAAAGTCTGGTGGTGAATCAAAGTTATAAATGTAAGGCGCAATCTGTTCAGATGGATAATCTTAGGGGCATGTTTGGTGTGAGAAGAATTGATAAAAAGTGATGAATGTGTTTGGGAATTGTGTTGTGTGAAGAAAGGCATGAATGAGAGAATATATGAGTGTATTAAGATGGTTTGGTTATATGGAAAGTATGGTGATAGTTAGTTGGTTAAGCAGTTGTATAAAGGTGGGCATGTTAAGATTCAAGAGACTGGGAGACCTAAGAAAATGTTAATTAAGTTAGTAAAAGAATGTCCAAAGGAAAGAAATATGAATTTAGCAGAAGCGAAAGGAAGGAATGGGGCAAATGGCATGGGCATGGGTTTGTAAGGGGACATGGTTGCGGGCCTGGCCCGGCCCAAGGGATGAACCCACAAATTAATGAGAAACCATAGTGGAGCTCTGTCATAATGTTGTGTAAAGCTTTAGGGTGGATTTTTGGCTGCAATGAGCTGGCACTTAAGGGTATGAAGGGTGAGGCTTTCTTTTCGACTTAGCTATTCTGTTTCTTGCACATGTTGCACTCCTCACCCCCAATCTGAGGATCCTAGGAGGAGAAGAAGAAGAAGAATAATAATAATAATAATAATAATAATGAAGAACTACAGAACTCTGACTAGCAAAGACTTTACAGTCCACTCAAGGCTAGTCTATTAAGTATATGGTGTTTTTGGGTATATGACTTATTTGTGTTGAATTTGTCCACTGTCTTAGAACAGATCTTTTTATGTATATATTTTAAGATCCTAGTTGCCACATGTTTTAACATTAGTATTATTTTAGTTATTTAGTGTGACATATGAGTTGACTCACTTAGAACATGTTTATAAGCAGCAAATATCATAGTTGCTAGAAGTTTTTTAAATTTTGTTTTTGGATTATTTCAGTATTCAGTGTGATCGATGAGATCACCATCTTAGAATCTATACATTCTAATTGGTGAATATCAAAGCCATTATATGTTAGGCGCCCGAAGATCCTAGTTGCTACACATTTTAGCATTAGTATTATTTTACTTATTTAATGTGACATATGAGTTGACTCTCTTAGAACAGATGATTATAAGCAGCAAACATCATAGTTGCTACAAGTTTGTTAAATCTTGATTTTGGATTATTTCTACTATCCAATGGATCAATTGGAAAATCACTGTCCATTAGAATGTATATAGATGTCTAAGAGGTGAACATCAAAACTGCTATTATATGTTATACTCACATTCTTTTTAAGATGTATTTTTAACATTTACTGAATGATATTACTAGTTCTAGTTTAATTTTACTATATCTAGTTCACTAATTCTAGTGTTTGGATAAAGTAAAAATCGAGTTGAATTGAAGTTCTAAAACCAATTTGATTAAAAATGTATATGTAACTTTTTCTTGAATGAATTAATGTTTTCGCTGTTCACTATTTCATAAGAAAGATTATTCCATTTCTCAATTGCATCATACAAGAATAAATTTTTTGCTATATTGGTTTGAAATTGTTTATGAATGAATTTGCCCATTATTGTCAAATATTGTCAAATTTTATTTAGTATTTTGTAAACTTATATTAATTTCTCTGTCAATATTCTGGTCTCTAAAGAATGGATACCTAGTTCATAGTCGCTGCTCGTAAGACTTACCTGGCAATGCCGGTATTAATTTGTTTGCCCTTCTTTGAATTCTTTCAATTTTTTCTTGCCCCTTTTATGAGATATGGACGCCAAAACTGTACTGCATATTCCAGATGAGGTCTAACGTTTTATAGAGAGGAATTATTATATTTTTAGATTTATATTCAAAGTTTCTGGCAATAAAACCTAGAGCTTTTATTAGCTTTCATAACAGTTTCAGTACTTTGCTTTGCATACTTCAAATCATTACTAATTAATACTCCTAGATCCTTTTCCTCACTGACAACTTTGATAACTGAGTCATCTATTATGTAATCATATTCATTGTTCCTACTTCCAAAATGTATAACCTTACATTTATTAATATTAAATTTTATTTGTCCCGTTTTTGACCAATTTACAATCTTATTCATTGCTTTGGAGTAAATGATATAATCTTTCTCACAATATATACATTTTTTAAGTTTTTTATATCATTCTCAAATTTTGAAATTTTGCTTGAAACATTATAATTTATGTCACTCATATATACAGTATATATAATAAACAATATTGTACTTAGTACAAATCCTTGGGGTGCACCACTAACAACATCCATCTATTCTGAGCACTCGCCATTGATAGCAACTCATTGTTGTTGATCCAATAACCAATTTTTATTCCAATTAAAAAGTTTTCCTTGAATATCGAGCTTTAAGCTTTTCCAATAATCTTTGATGCGGGACGGTACCAAATACCTTTTGAAAGTCTATATTTATAGTTATCTAATCATTAATAATCACATTAAAAATTCTGGTAAATTTGTTAAGCATGATCTCTTTCTTCTGAAACAGTGTTTGTGAATTCTTGAGCAACCCATGATCTTAAAGGTGTGCAACTAATTTATTTGTTACTATTGCTTCAATTATTTTGCCAACTAAAGAAGTTAAGCTAGTTAGTCTGTAGTCATTTGGGAGCTTGCTATCTTTAGCAATTTTGAAATCAGGTGCACTGTTCCTTCTTGTAAAGACTTATTGAAAAGCGCATTGTTAATGGTTTTATTAATATATCTTTCAAATTTTTTGGATGCATCAGATAGAATCTATCTGGTCCGATGGAATTTATTGTGTTAATAATTTATTAATCGAAAAGGCAACTTAATCTTCTATAAATTTCAAGTATTCTAGCAATATTGTCTACATGAAATCCTATATCTTTCATATAGGCACGACTATCTAGATTTTCTTTCGTAAAAACTGTGGAGAAAAACTATTTAAAATGTTTTCCACGTCAGCATTGTTTGATTTTAAATTTCCATTATTGTCCATTAATGGTCCAATTGATTCCTTAATGGAACTTTTGTTATAAACATATTTGTAAAACTTTTTCTAGCATTTTCATAACACCAATTATAATTCATAATTTCATTATATAAATGTGATATAATCATTGTCAGTGTCGATGACAAAGCTATGAAAACTATTATTTTGCCACTGAAGGAAAGGATTCGAAAGTCATAAGCTCTATCTATTTATTCTTTTATTCTTCGTAATTTCATTGTTTCACCATTTGGCTTCGAATTTGGTAAAGTTTGTTTCATTTTATATGGAACGAAATTTTTTTCTTTCTCTTTAAATATTTGTAGAAATGTATCCCACATTATATTTGCATTTCCTGTTAATATTACATCCATATTATAGATACATAAACTTTTAAAGCCATTAAAACTTGTGTTCTTAAAATATGGAATTTTCAAGTAATTGTAATGTATTTTGTTTTCTATGTTAGTGATAAATTTAATCATGTTATGATCACTTTTACCAATAGGCTTCATAAACTCAAAATTTCTTACCAAGTTCAAATGACTCGCTATTAATTGGTCAAAAATATTGTTTCCCCTCTTTAGGGAATCAATTATTTGAAAAAGGAAATTTTTTCCTAAGAATTTTAGTAATCAATTTCCTTCTGCATCTGCATCAAATAAATTGTAGTTGATATTTGGGTAGTTAAAGTCACCTACAATTATTGTGTACCCTTCTGAGATTTTCTTCCCAATTCAATATAAAAAACTACTTCTATTACTGATTGCGAGGACGGTGGATGATAGACATTTATTAAATTAGGATTTATATTCAAGGTTTCTATTTTAGCACCAAGATATCAATTTCATCAACATCAGCTAGTTCTAGCTGAGTAGTTAGATATACCGTATATCTTTTTTTGTAAATCATAACGCCTCACCCTTCCTTATTATTGTTTCTATCTTTGAAAAGTAATTTATAACCATAAAAAGAAGAAGAATTTGGAAACATAGGAAAAGTGAGATTTGTGGCTATTCATATTATCAAGATATAAGAACTGAAATAGTTTGTAAATCAGATTGAATTAATTTGGATTTTGGGGAACTTTTTGTAATTTGACTGCAACATCTTTGATGTTTGTCAGATTTAGCACTTGAATAAGGTAAATGTATTTTCTTTGAAAATATTGTATGTACATTTTCAAATTTTCACCTTTTTTAATTTCTATTTAATAGAATATTTTAAAAGCTCTATGTATGGTTGTTTTTTTAATTGCTATCATGTTTTCTTGAAGGTTCTAGATATGTGTGCAGCACCTGGAAGCAAAACTGCTCAAATTATAGAATTTCTTCATCAAGGATCTGCTTCCAGTGTTCCTTCTGGTATTGTTATCGCTAATGATGCAGATAATAAGAGATGTTATATGCTTACTCATCAGGCCAAAAGATTACAGAGCCCTACTTTGATGATCACTAATCATGATGCAACGCTTCTCCCAAATATTCATTATAAAAGTAAAGGTTCGTAATTTATAATTTTTCCTGAAATTTATACTTTGCATTTAAAACTTTAAGGTTTGATTGTAAATGAAATTTATCGTTTAATAAATAAAAAAAATTACTTCAGTTTAATTAAATTTAAACAATTTCAGTAGCTAGAAACAATGATCAAAAACTTGTTAAACTATAGTAGCTAAATTATATATATATATATATGGGAAAGATGTATTTTCATATACACATATATATATTATAATAATATATATATATATATGGAATATATATATATATATATATATATATATATATATATTATTTTATATAATATATATATATATATTATAATATAATATATATATATATATTAATATATATATATTATATATATATATATAATATATATATTATATATATATAATATTATATATATATATAGTATATATATATATATATATATAAATATATATATATATATAATATATTTATACCGTAATATATATATATATATATTATATATAATATATATATATATATATATAATAATATATATATATATATATAATATATTATATATGATATATATATATATATATATAATATTATGCGTATATATATATATTATATATACATATATATATATATATATATAAATATATATATATATATATATATATATATATACCGTTATATATATATATATATATATATATATATATATATATATAATAATATATAATATAAAAATTATATATATATAATATATATATATATATATATTAATATTATATATATATATATAATATATAATATATATATATATATATTATAATATAATATTATATAATATATATACCCTATAGAATATATATATATATATATATTACTATATATATCATATACTATATATATATATAAGAATATATATATATATTATATAATAGTATAGATATATTAGGAGTACCGATTACCAGAAAAAAAGAGGCGATACCTATTTACGATACCGATACTCATATTTTCTTAGTGCCGATACCGATACCGATACTTTAATTAATATAATACAATACAAACGATAATCAAGATAGATCATTTTGTGCACTGCTAGGCAAGCAACTCAGATTTGCATTCCCTGTACAACCAATACTTAGTCGTTTTAATTTCATATTTGGTTGTGCCCAAGTACTATTTATTTTATTAAATTAAAATAGTACCTTTAAGGAATAATAAAATGCAAAAATATAATATTAATAAACGTGTTTTTAGTTGTGGTTTATGGGTTTAAAAAAAAATATTCCATTTCCATTTTCAAGTAGTATTACAAAGTTTAGCTACTAGCTTTTATTTTTAACATGATTTACAATTACAAAATTATTCCTGTAACTAGCTACAATATAAAGAATCAAAAATTATTGAATACCTATTACACCCAATTAATCAGCCGAAAAGTTAAAAATAAAAAAACGCTATTACGACAAACATGAGCATAATAAAATACTCCTTTAGATAGATATCATTCAATACTCCAATTCAAAAATTCACTCAAATTTTGATGCAAAAACATTAAGCTTCACTAGTATCTGGCCAGAGACTGTTCCTTTTTGAGATTTACAATTCCTTTTAGCCTACACTATTTAAAATACGCTCTCTCTCGGACTGAATCGAAGAGGTGCTGATAATTATTTGCTTGCAAGCACTGATAATAATGAAAAACCTTTGCCCATTTTCATGTCACCGCATGAAGATTCTCTTTCTGTAGGGCAGCATCTCATGTTTCGCTTAGTTATGCCCCCAGTGTCCTCATCTACTTCTTTCAAGCAGAATGTCACATATATTGAGCATCTATCTTTGTCCCTTGATGGACGTCTTCATCAGTTTTTACGATGAGGTTCCTGGTGTGATTTCCTTTGAAGGTGTTGAATGATATGTCAATGCAATTTGGCCATGAACGTATCAAAGTCTAACAACATATCGCAAATCCTCATCTTCAGTTAGTTTATTTTGCTGAAAAGCCACCATCGTCACTACTCAGTGCTGTTGCTAGGGGTTGCAGATAAGGCGGCTTCCACTTCTGTCTCTTTCTTTTTTTGTTTTTTTTTTTTTTTTCTTTTTTTTTTTTGCTGCTCTCTATCTAACAATACAAATATGCTCTCCCCTTAATGCATTCTAGCAATTCAGTCGGCTTTTCACCGTCGAGTTGCCATTCTGTGGGGTTTCAGCTAGCTTAAGGAGATCCTTATCAGAACCTTATTATTATTCTATTTTTTTACAGTTGTCACCGCCGCTCATGGGCAGAAAACCCTATTCAATTAGGGGTGTTGAACGTCTCAAAAATCCATCTAACGCAAATTTTGCAGAGATGAGCTTAGACGCAGGCTTTAAAGTGAGGAAATTAAATTGAGTAGGAAACCCAGATGATGGAAGAGATTCCAACAGAAACAGAGGTGCAGGAAAGAAAGGAAGCACCGCAGCACCAACTTGGAGTTGACTAGAATTCGAACACAAGAACTCATGTGCCGAACCACACGCCCTGTGCTACAGGGCGTTGTAAAGGTAGGTTTGGTCGCGAGTGGATAGTTCCTCGAGCACTTGCCTCTACATTACCTATAGAAAAGGGATAAAAGCACCCAACATCGCGCCGGCAGAATATAAAGGTCAAGTGAACTAGAAGTACAGGACAGTTTATAAGTCTTTTGGCCTTGGAATCGACCCTATCCAAAAGGCCGGATGAAACCAGGCCCCCGCCCCCCACAGATATGAGAGCAGTACTCCATACAAGGCAGGTATCTCACACGAGGACCTCCCTGTATAGGCTCATCGGAGCAGTCAAACTTGAGAGAAGACGAAAAAATAAGGTCTCGCTAATCTAAACAGTAAACTCCCAAGTATTTCTATTGTAATGGCCTATATACTCGCTCTACTAGCATAACCCATCTTGTGATATATTGAGGTTTATCAATAAAACTAATTTTTTTTATGTTTTAATTCATATAAGGCCAGGAATTGATTTTATATGTCAATAACAGGAGAGCGAAGTAGAACGAGTCGAAAAAATAGGTTAAGTAAAATATAGTTTATAATTTTCTTTAAGTATGAAGAGAGATGAGATATATAGTAAGATATATATATATAATTATTATTATATATAAAATATATATATAATATATATATATAGTATATATTATATACCGGTATATTTATATATTACCCATGGGCAAAAAGGTGTAGAAAGTCTTTGAAGGTAAGACTTATTTGCTCATGCATATTTTTTATCATTGATTATTTTTGAAATAGTTTGAGAGAGATATGTAGATAAGTTGAGTTTTTAAATAGTAATAAATTTACAGTACCTAAATGACTTGAGACGATCCAATACTCCTTGTTGAAATTCTATCCAGTAATCAGCTATATAGAATAGATAATCGGGAATAACGTGAATTAAGTACGAGAAGCAATTCTAGGAAATAGTAATAAATAAGTGAGGTACGCTGAGCGCAAAAGACATATTCTTACTCTAGTGGAGGGCTGGCGAATTATATTGAAGAAGTATACGAGTCAGTGCAGTTTGATCCATGACATGATGGCGCATATTTAGTGAAAGTGTCACAGCTTCACAAAAGGTGCGTGAGAAGATCATTGGGCATGTTATAATGTACAATTATTCAGCGAGAAAGAATGATTAGAGTAGAATCATTGAGACAACGAAGAATTCTGAAAAAAAAAAGCATTCCGAACCAAAGCCAGGTAATAGGTATACATGAGTTAATACAAGCGAAATGAAAGTATCGCTACCTACTACTCAACTAATCAATGACCAAACAACTGATCTATTTAAAAGTATATATATAAAAAGTCATAGACTAATAAAGTAAGCATAAGAAGAAGGAAAACCCAAAGGAGGGAGTCTTATTGAGGTAAGTGAAGCAGGACGACGTAGCTACAGTAACCCGTTCTAAATGCTTATATTGAGATAATGTATCTAAGCGCCACCACCACAATGTCTATCCCGTAGTTATAATATATAAGGCGGTAAAAACCATAAAATCTGTTAAAAGGAAAGTATATTAGCCAGTTATGAATTATTCTTACGGTTAGCTATACCGAAAGTCGTTTTTTGTAATTAACCTCATAATAATGAGTGCTTAATTATAGGATTATTGATGAGTTATAATGATAGGTGATTTTTTACCTATAAAGATCTTTAAGAAAGAATACAATAGTGAGAGCTATTAATAGGGCATAAGCGATAGATTAAGTAAAGATTATCAAGACACAGTCGTCCCTCGTAGAAGATCGACTGCACTTTATTCGAGCAGTTAGGGTTCTGTGCACTAATTACTTTGCGGTTCAGGTAATAAATTGCACAATCTACAGAAAGGGAAAAAAGGAGTTTAGTAATATTGAGACATAAGAGATTACATAAATAATTATGAAAAATGCATATTAATAAACAAACATATGTAAAGGATGCGGATAATAAAAATTAAGAATGTTCAAAAAATGTCGCCAAGATTATAAAGCACACATAAAATCTGTATATTCTCTATTTCACATACAATATCAATAATGCGAGAAGCAAAGACACCAGTCTTCTTTTGAGTTCACATGCCCCAAGTACTCCCTCGTTGGCCTATCTCCGGGCACGGCTTTTACTATAACTCTGCTTTCCAGCATCTGCATTCTAGAGTAAGCAACTTTTTGCTAATGTCCAATACGCCTGATTCTACATCATTCGACATGTAAAATGGACAGGTATAAAAATATTATTAGCAACACTATTATTATATGTGTACAACAGCTATTTTATACATATTTGTTATGATCATAGAGCTAGAGAAGAGACGGAGAGAAGAATGAGCCTCAAGTAAGTATGTGAAGATATACGGAATCAGATGTTTGTGCATGTTCAGCTGGATGAAGAAGTGTGCGATGAGAGGGGTTAATCCGTTGCAATTCGCCAAAGAGAGCTAGGCTCTTATTGATATTCACACTAACTTCTATTTCGAGTAAGTAATATCACCGAGCAGAGAGAAATCATCGCCAATATCGAACAATCAGAGAAATCAAGAAGAGAAGAGAGATATAAAAGAATCGATCTTATAATACGATTAACGTATAGTGATAAGAGTCATTGTATTTATAGGCGAGAGCAACGCACATGAACAAGAGGACGCGTCTGCTGAGATGTATACGTTGCTAAGAATACGAGAACCGACAAACGGCATTAGAAGTTCATCGTGAGGCCTCTTTTCAGCATTATTGAGTGAGAGTCGAAAATCAACCGCGTGTATGTGTCGTTTCGCGAAGCAAGTCACTCATGTTAAAGATAGCAAGAGCGTCTACTCGCTATAGTTGATAAGGTCTGTGATAATAGAAAAATATCGAATAATGCAGGATTAGATAAGTGATATTAAACAGCCGAGGAGGTATATGTGTTCTCTATGAGATATAAATAGTTCCAAAATAGTCGTTTCCTTATCCTATATTAAAAGACCAATATTGCGGATACAACAAGGGCAGCGAATACGTCGACGTCCGACACGAATAAGATGAGATTAGTCATGCAGAGAGAGAGACCGTAATAATACGACAGTTAGATGCCAAATTATATAGAAGAAAATGACCATTGCATGACAACTCACACGATTAGATCAAACTGCACACTGAGACAAGTTTTCTCCTACATATTGTGACTGTACTTGACAAGAATGGGTCTTGCTACGTGCGTGCGTTGAAGAAGATACAAACCAGCTCAGACTACCGCACTTTCATTATCATAGTTTATCGTGAGATAGAATAAAGAACGACGAGGATCCAGGCCAAAGCATGCAAACGCCACTCCAATTCGGCCCGGATCAAAGCCAATATTAGTGTTGCTGCATGGACAAAACCGGCAGCTGCGAGCCACGTTAATAAAGCAGCCAGGCTTACCGGTACTATTAGAATCAGCAGTTGCGCAGTACGATTAGATTGATGATATAGAGGAAAATATAAATAAGAATAACAGAGATTTCTATGTTCGCGTTCCTGACTTGGTTACCAGATAGGAGCTTCAAGTGTGAGAAAGCTTGTGGTTACTACAGTGATTTATTTAAAACTGTTAGTAAGTGTTTTGTGTCAGAAGTCAATAGTTACCTTGAAAATAAAGTAATAGTGAAGACCATTTAAAACGTAGTGCGTGAGCTTGACAATGATTGGCAGGACGATTAGACAGTTCCAAGTAGATGTGTCAGTTAAATCATGGTAGGATATGGATTCCAGAATGTCTCAGTAGTTAATGTGTTGCTAGAGTTAATTCCTAATAACAGTTCTCGACTCACATGACCCGAAGTTCTGGTAGAAATAATCAACGTGAATGTATTGCTGCGCATCGCTTCCTCACATAGACAATATCTTGTAACAGAAGAAGCATACACACCGAGAACTATGTATTTCCAGTTTGATTGGTGAGGTGAGCGATTTCGATATGGACAAAAATCCTCATGAAACATTTCAGACGGACCGTCGATATCATGTTATTTTAAAGGTATGCCAGACTGTGTAATAGAGTGTAATATAAGAGGCAATGATTCAAATTAAAATCACACACTCGCTAATCGCTTGCTGGAGTGAGAGATATGATTATGAGGATATGTAATAAGCGTTACAAGTTTATCATACGAAGAAATTAAGCATACGAAACAGTCATAATTCTATTTGAGAAGTGCAGAGAACACTTGTTGCAAGTGTTAGCGTGCCTCACAGTGGTGAATGGGACTAGTGAAATGTTGAAACGGTGCCTTCGCACTACGCAAAAGAATGAAAATTTAATGAAATAAAATGATATTTTAAGTTAGAGAATGAATTTCGAAGAGGTTGCTGCAGATAGAGGAGCGGTACATTTAGTCGATATGGATTATGTGGTATTAGCTGATGATTCTTGTTAATTCAGTTATTTACTGATTTACAGCGAAGTAGAGTGGACCGAGAACGGCACAAACAACATATGCTCTGAAATAGTACAAGGATAGTATTGGACTTATTAAAATTTCATTAAGTGTGTAACTGAGTTTCGTTGTATGAGACATATAATATAACACACGAGTGTAGAATAAAAGTTTCTATTATGCGATATCTCCATTAAGGATCCATCTCATATGAAGTGTCTAGTCTCAAGACAAATAAGACAGTGAAGGAAAATTAGGAAAGAATTATATTTTATAGAAACGCTAGAGTGAAGAGAGGTAGTAATTCCATTGATGATTGGTGAGTCTGACAAGAAGTTAAAGAGTGCACCGCCAATGCAGTTCGTTATTGCCGAGTGAGACCCTAATATGAGTCTATCTCCAAGAAAGCACGCCATAGCTACGCGCCTAATGACAATCTCTGCATTCCTATCGAATATTCGACGAGAACCGACTTCCCACGGTTCACCAACAGTCGCTTCAACTCTCATATCTTGACGCACCATCTCAAAGAAAATATCAACTATATTAATGCACAAATCTAGAGAGACAATACTTTTTAAAAAAATATTACAGACAGAAACAAACTAGACAATAATTAATGCAAAGAGTAGATAGACTAAATGTATCAGAGATAAAAATACATAAAATATACAATATACGCTAAAATCCTACACATATATAAAGGTATTCGATTACAAAACGCCTATTACAGGACAATATCTGAAAATTATGGAATAATCCAGAATAAGTTGTATAAACACCTCACGCATACTTACACACACATTCTCACGAAGATATTAGTCCTGTTTATTCACTTAAAAAAAAACATATATATTATTTATATCTTATTGATTTTCACAAACTTAAAAGGATGGAAAAGTAGCCATAAATCTGTAATGTACTGATAAATATGTTATTGTATATAAATGTGACATATCTTTACTATCTCACTAGTCAATAGAAAGATGTTTATAAATTTAACACGCTTAAAGACCAAGTTGGTGAAGACTGATCAAGCTACAAAATTCTTATAATGTAGCTCTAAAATGAATAGCGAGATTAATTAATCGGAAAATAAGGAAACTAGACTTGATAATTTTAAATATTCAACCTTTATACAAAGGTAAAAATTTTAAAATTAATGATTTTGCAGGGGGTTTAAAGTTATATGCGATGTCGCCTATAACGCAGGGGGTCACTAACCTAACCCCAGCGCGTTCTACGAGGGACAACTATATATAGGTACTAGCTATCTATATCGTACTTAAACTAGATTAATTATTGAATCTAAAAGTTCTATCATTAAATTTTTCACTGCACAAAAAAGAGGTAAGAAAGTTATCGGCTAAGTATCGGTCCATTTAAGATAACCGATACCTTTATATATGAATTGCACATTCAAAAATGGTTAGATTATCATACCGATATTATCTATACTATCGGTCATCTCACTAATATAAATATATATATTATATATAATATAATATAACTATTCTTCTTCTTCATTCCCTTGCTTTGTATCTCCCGACGGCTCAACTGTATAAGTAAGGTGGAGTACATGCTAATGGAAAATAGAAAATTCTATTTACCGAGTCTTTACTTTCGGTCCGTATAAATATAATAAGCAAATAAAAAAGAAAGCCCAGCCTACTACACCCCCCCATGTACCATTAATTAGTAAGGAAACTCGTCAGCAATCAGATAAAATCCACCGACTAGAGCTTCACGGGGACCTCGCGACGGATCCTTCACTATGTAGTAAATCTTGCAAGTGTAGGGTTCATACCTCGGCACAGGTGGGCCACAACCCATACCCCCTTACAACACCTCGCCATCACCCCTATCATACACCTTTCTTCTCGCCCTCTAGCCATAACTCACCATTTACTCCTCCATAAACACTTCCTTTACTGACTCAAGTCCATCCTTTTTCTCTCAAGTCTCCCAGCCGGTTCGTGTTCCCAACACACTTCGACCACAATATTACATCCAGCTTTAACCAACCGTACCATCATCATCCTATCCACATGACCAAACCACGGGAAATATACTTATTCAATGTTGATAATCTCTTACGTTATTACCCCTTGCCCAGGAGTTTGAAAATACTCTTAATACGTTCAATTTTCCACATTTATTATCATAAATATCTTCTCACACCTTATAGCTACATTCCACACTATAAGATATGATCCATAATAAAGTACATACAATAATTGGACCCTCCTTAGACTCTTAAACTTCTATATGCTCCCCCAAGAACCATTTATAGGGTCTCACTTACTGATACAATAACAGAGGGTAAACAAAAACATTAGCCTTCCACTGCAAGACGCATTAGCGCACTCCAGACATTAGTTCCTTTTACATTCAGCCAACGATTTGCAATTGCCACCAGCCACCTTCCACTGCCCATTCACAAAACTTCCTACTACACTTCTAGCATAGCATCCGTTCTTCTTTCTCATCCACCACATACACCTAAATATTATAAGCTCATACATCGTTTTTCCAGTCTGGCGTCCACCAGTCTAACCAAGCGATACTTCACATGAGGGCGTAATCCTCAGCTCGCAACAACCTTGCCACTCAACCATTAACTGCTATCTTTCTGAACGCTAACTTTCAATCTCGTTTTGCCTTAGAACCTGCCAAATTCTCGCCTCTTACCAATCTTTCTTCAGACTCGTCGTTCGAGATTCGCGCACAGAGTACCCAAATTCCATCCGCATATAAAAGGTAGTGGTACCCTCCACTCATCTCCATTCTCTCATTCTTAAACTAACCACCACTCTCTACTTTCATGAACCCCATCCCACTATAATAAAAGTGACCATATCCAAGGTCCGATCATAACACAACCCTTTTCTCACTCCGCTATTATATACTAAAACCAATCACCTCTTGATTGACCAATTGTATTCTTTACAACGACGCCTCCAACTTATCCTCATTACATACTTTTGATTCCATTCATGAAAGTTCCTACCAACAAGCACCATATTTAATCATCACTAAACCACCTTGCCATTAGAGCTTCCATTTATATTTATTAAATATATAATTAATATTAATATATATATACATATTATATATTATTATATATATAATAAATATTATTATAATATATATATATAATATATATATATATAGAATTATAATATATATTAAATAATATTATTATATATTAATATGATATATATATATATTAAATATATGACTATATATAAATATAATATAATATATATAATAATTATTAATATATACTATATATATATATATAGTTTAATATATAATATAGTATTAATATAAATATAATATAAAATTATATATATATATATAATATATATATATAAACTTATATCTATATTAGAATATTAATATATATATATTAATTATATATATATTAATAAATATCATATATTAACTATATATATATATATATAATATATATATAGTATAATATAACTAATATATTATATAAATATTATATATATATTATATAGTATAAGAATATATAGATATATACTATATAAAATAGATGGTAGTAAGTTATTATAGTGAGTTGTTTTAGGTTACCTAACTCTTAACCTAATAATGAGTAATACATTTGTATCCTAAATAATATATCTTACTCTGCAAAACCCAGTTTATACCTTCATATATATATTCGTATATACATTATATTTTTATCAAAATTACCAGAAAAAAATGTTCCTTCTATCGTATTCGTATAAGTTATGCAATATTATATATAATATATATAGGATTAATATATATATTATATATATATATATATATTAATATATAGTTATATAGTAATATATGAAATATAATAATATATATATATATTTATATATATATAAATTATATTAATATATTATATAATATATATTAATATATTAAATATATAATATAATTGGTAAATATAATTGATACCGGAATCCAATGAGTATCCAAGGCCCGGCCAGATCAGCACAACTATTCAGCCCTGGCATTTTGCTGCGGATAACACGTCAGTCAAATCTCCAGTGTCCGAGGCCATATTAGTTGGCTACGGTTAGCGGCCCGATAAACGTATGAACTTTGCTTCTCCAGGCCGTGAAAAAATAATACCGGACTTTATCTACATATTTCAAATGTGCTTATTCTTATACTTAAAATTTCATTTTTATCAAAAATTGATTTTGTCATTTGCAATAGATCAGTGTTCCGAAATGAATGCATTAATATAAAATAAAATACAATAATAAAATGATATTTAATGATTTACATCGTAGGAAGCGTGGGTTAGGTTTTCTAGAACCCTCACGGCGTATAAGGCAGTAGATATATCGTGTTAATAAACTATATTGGTAAAAAATTACTCCCTTATAACAGATTTTTACTATATATATATATAGTTAAAAAAATTTTTTTTGACTATCCCTCATTAGTAGTGACTAGGTGAATAATAAACAAATACTTAAGAGCATTATTGCTATCATTTTAATGAAGTTAAAATAATAACTAAATTGGCTTTAATTAATAGTGGAAAGATATTTATAAGAATTTTGCAGAATATCCAATGTTATACTAGAACTAGATATATTAAATATACATATTTTTAATTATGTTAGATCATATGATTATATAGATAGTATGAAAGTTATTTACATTACAGTATACAAACATATACCTATACTTAAATATTAGAATTAAAATAAGTTATGAATTACTTTTAAATATATAATATTATATTAACAATATTAAAACTAAAATTAAGAAAAACTTTAAATAATTTGGAGATAAAATTGTTTTTATATATTAACTATTTTAAAGATATTACAATAGGGCTACGGAGGACTATATAGTATAATATAAAATTTTTAAAGATTAGCCAATGAGCACAAAGAATAGTTTCTTTCAAATTGTTAAAGTTTTGAAGTTGAAGGTTGTAAGAAGATAGAAAGGCAGTCACAGAATATGTAGGTTGTATGGGCTGCATTTATTTAGAAGATATCTATCATGTATCATAGGTTAATTTAAGACGCTTTTTGAGCTACTGTTTTTAGCTCACCCAAATATTTCATTTTTTTTACTTTTCATTTCATATTTACGTTTTATTCTATATATATATATGTATGTATTAAATAAATTTTTATTATTTTTGCAATATTATTTAATTTTAATTTTATATCTTTTAACATATGTATTAAAGGTAAATTTTAATTTTTATTTTTTTGTATAATTTTAGTTTAAAATTTTAATTTTTACTAATACTAATTATCTTTTTTATCCATTGAGATAGACAATAGATATCTTCTTTTTACATAATCATTTTGAAAAAGTTTTAAAATACGTATATAATAAGATCTGACTAGAATATCGCGTTTCTATTTAGAGAGGACGCGTGCGAAGCTCCCATCAGAAGTGGATGCTTATCGTAGTGCATTTGTTTTAACATTATTTTAAATTTACAAATTGATGTATGAAAATATATTGATTTCGTGCAGACTTAAGTTTGGGTATCACTATAAAAAAACTTATTAAATTCTACGTCGTAATGAAAAACGATAGTTATATTTATTCGATGCGCGTATTCTTTATTTTAAATCTGTTGGTGATGTATAAGTCTTTAACTCGAATTAAGACCAACGAAGCCGTTTGGCGTGGCTCCTTTATATTGTTTGAGCTATAGTATTGCCCATGATTATTGTGCTCTACCTTATTGTATTTTCTATTCTCATTGTTAGACGACCTACGCTATCGCCTCCTCCAGAGTTTGAGAAATAATCTCAAGCCGTATATATAAACTCTATAAAGCAATACATAACCAAATTTGACAGCTTTCCCTATTATCAGTTTTGCGCGCTGTTTTATTTTTATTATAGATTTAATATTATTATTATAGGAGTACAAATAAATAGTAAATTTAATATTAAATTTAAAAGTTTAATTAACAACTAATTATCATTAATAGGAATATGAGGGAAATTCAAAAATGGTGTGAATAGAATACTGCAATAAGGCGAAAGGATTGGATAGTTCAAAGAGTATGTTTGCTCCATCATCATTCAACAAGATCTTAATCTAGATAATTTGGATACGTTTATTTGCATGTTTATTATTAAAATTATAGTAATATAGATAGATGAAATTTACAAGATTAAATAACTAATTGCATAGAAAGATAACTATGAAATACTCGTAGATTCCAAATAAGATTTATAAATTCTTATTTGACCTTGTTTGTTAAGGTAACTAGTTAATAATGAAAAAAATTAGGGAGTCAGTTTATTAATATATAAAATATAATTTTTATTATTTTCAGTTAATAATAATAATAATCTTCAAACCTATAAAAAAATATTTAAAAAAGAGCTACGACTCCATAATTATTTAATTTATATAAATAATTGCATACATTTACATTCTTAAAAATATGAAATATATAAAAAATAATAATATTAAAAAAACAAGTCCAAATTTATAATATTATTATATATAAAATATGTATAAACTTTAGTTATATCTCATAACTAAAGTTTATACATATATTATCGAACTTAATTAAAAGATTTCAGAATTTTTGATCATATTATAGGAAAAAAGTCGCTCCTAATAAGATACAATATATTTATAATATATATTTAGCTAAAGATTAAGAACTTGTTCCAATTTAATATTCATAATTTATTAGGGATAATCGATAAACTAAAAAAATCGATAGTTCAAAGGTCGAGTATGACAATTACAGTTCTCTAGAATATAGATAGAAATATATATATAGTCATTATAATTAGTAATAGCTAGGATTAATATTTTAAATTTTAGAATAAAAAAAATGATATAATAAAAATACAAAAATAAAAAAAAAAGAATAAAAATGATTTATTATATATTTTCTTATACGTCGAAATAATAAATTATACAGTTAATTCAAATATGTGATATTTCTTTGTTTATGTCAAAATTTTCTGTATCTAAGAATACTAGACTCTTAGGAGGATAAAGTTAATAATTTAGTTACAGGATATTGGTAAATATTATTTGGCCAGCGTTTAGTATATCCGTCATAAATTAATGTTATCTTAAAATTAATATTCATATATATTGCTATCCTCATTATGTTTATAAATTACCTGGTATTATATTACATTGGTGAAGCTGTTATCCTCTATATATATTTTATGTGTGCTGAGATAATAATGTAATAAAAAAATAAGCGTAAAGGAATGGATAATCTATTTATGAAAAAAAAAAAAAATAATAAACAAAATATAAAAAATATAAAAATTCACTCTCAAAACTACCAACAATAGCAAATCAGACAATATATAATAGAGCTAAAATAACAACTTGTTAAGCATAACATGATAAAAATTTCATCAATAAAGAATTATATTGTTAAAAACAAAGTCAGAGTTGCACATTAAATATATTCTTATGTTTTAAAATAAAATGAATTATAGTAATTATATAATTTGTAGAGAAGAGTCCGTATTTAGAGATCCTTATTGTTGTCTCTGATGTAGAAAAATAATAAGTATTACCCTCTTACACAATAAGTTTTGTGCGTATGTATAACGTCAGTCCTCACTTCAACTACTAGCGGTGCGCAACTCAGCAGCCCAGCTGTGAGCGCCACTTCTAGTAGGAAGAGGACGCTTTCTCATAACCCCAGCTTTATGGGAGGGAGAGACGCAGGGATACACAGCCCGCAATTCATCTCACAGAGTTGTGCGCACAAGAGCGGGTTTGCTTCCGAAGCCAGCAACCCTACTGCGCCGGGGAGGGGGATATTGAGGCGGCGTACCCCCGAGGCGCTTCCACATCGGGAAAGGCCGTACGTTGCAGCCCGCAGACCTCCAGCTTGCGGCTGTCCCAATCTAGCGTCAGCGTAAACGTCACGTCAGTGCTAGCCTTGCCGCAGTTTGTTTTATAAAGTCACATCAATATCGGGAAAATAAAGACAAAACGGATATGTTGAGATAGAACTGTCGGTACTTGGTCGAAATTTTAAGCGAAATACTTTAGAATCTCTACAACAAGTACCTCTTTTAAAACAATAAGGCACTACATGGAGTCCTGTAACATGGTGTAATTATTAACAATCTAAATTTTTTCTACATTTTAATTGTTATTTTTTTACATTTATTGTGGCAAAGAGGGAGACCAAAAACTACCTAAAAATTGATTTCCTTTTTACTATATTTAAGGGATAGCTTTGATTAGTATTTATTTGATTAATGAATTAAGTAATACTTTTTCTCTTCTTCGTATCACGCTGATTTAAAAGTGTGTCCGGAAAACCAAGCTATTTTTCCCGACGTCTTCCAAGGGCCGTAGAACCAATTTACTGTTACAAATTTCTTAATATGCTCTTAAGATACAGTTTATCAGTCGCCAAATATACTAAACGACTGACTCAATATATTATAATATATATAATATATAATATTAATATATATATATATATATATATATAATATATATATATTTATATATATATAATTAATAATATTATTCATATATTATAATATATTAAATAATATATTATATATATTAATAATTGATATATATATATTAATATAGTAACTGATATTATATATATTTATATATATAATATATAATATATCAGAAGGTGTTCTTAGAAGTACTAACATTCAATATGTTAACTTTTACTCACGAGGCGCTATATAAGTCATACGCTACAGTAAAACAAATGTTAGTACATTTAATATTCATTGAATCAGCGATAATAATTTCTAATAGATAGGGTAGTATTTTATTTCCTATATTATTTTTATATATATTATTTATTATATTATTTCGCTTCATGAAATAAATATACAATCGACATTAACGAATATGTCATTTTGAAAGAGAGATTTTTTATTTTACAATATATTAAAAAATTGGTATAAATCAAGAGCCAGTAGCCATATGACTCAGCACTACGACTGAAAATACTATAAATATAATAATGTGAATAGTGACAATATACATTATATCTTTCATATATATATTATTATTCGTATTATATATATATATTATTTCTGAATTTCTTATTTTTGATTTTATATATATATTGTCTAAAATATTTGGAAAATAATAAATATATACTACAAAAGTAAAATCAATTTAAGTAAAACGTTATAATAAAATGAGAGTATTAAAAAATAAAGACGGAAATATGTTACAATACGAGGGTAGACTATTCTGTTATAGATATAGTGATAATTTTTTTTTATTTTTATTTTATTTTTTATATTTTATTTTTATGTAAATTATTATAAAAGTAAATTAATAGAGCATATAGTGTCATTAATATAGAAAGTTGGCAATAATTTGATATTGTCTATTGTCTTTGTTGAACCCTTGATAACAGAAGATGTAAAAATAGAGAGAGGTAAAATTGAGCTCGATATAGGTAAATGGCATGTGTGATCGGATGGAGTTCTCTCGGCACCAATCGCCTGGTGGAACGAGACATAGAGGGGACTATTCGATACTCCACCCTCTCTGTACTCCCCATCGTGCCTTCCACCCCTAATTTAGTGAGAATGATAGCTAAGAATAGGAGTAGGACTTTCTTAATGACTTACACAAAATTTTAGACCGTTGAATATGAACGAGCTAGCGGCAGACAGTAAAGATGAAAAAAGAAAATAAATGATATTAGAGTGTCAAAAATGAGACAGGAAAATGACATCTCCCTCTCCGATATTGATAGGAGAATGAGAGGTAGAGTGGTAGGCCGTCTCGCATTCCTACACTATATATTATGGTGCTTGAATGATTTTGTTTTTGTACTGTATGGTGTGGATTCTGGAAAGAGCAAGTTTTTGCACTTTTCTCGAGGATTTAGCGATGACGTACCAGCTGTTTAAGAAGCATTTCTTTCATGTGTGCGTGACTAAAAGGAGGGGTTTGGAAAGTTAAAAAAGGTGAAGAATGAGTACCTTTAATGGTGTGTGAGTGAGGATCAGTTGGGGTGGAGCACCCATTAATAAATGCTCGTGAGCCATGCATATAATATATATCTGAGTATTTTAAAATTATTTAGGTAATATTTAAGTGTTATGGATTAAAAAGTGAGAATAAGGTTATTATGTATAATTGCTAGAAGTATATATATGCTAGTAAGGTAATAAAGTTGTCTGAAATGGCAGGATAGGTGAGCTGGTATATGAACAATTAAATCATTTGAGTGGATGTTAAAGGGACATATAAAGTCTATGAGTGCGCTAAGGGTCCTTAACATGATGTATGTATATATATATATCTAAAAACATGGATGTGACCGGGTGGATAATCCCTGATTATTATAGTTTAAAGTGGTATGTTCTTATTGTCAACTTGTTATAGGACACTGAAAGAGGGGTAGTTAGAACCTCTCAAGAGTATCAATTTTTGATGTTTGAATAAGGAACATCAACAGTGCGTTAGGGCATTGTTATCTCGTGAAAAAATGATTGAAATAAAGAATATGAATAAAGAATTATGTTGAAATACTCGGAGAGAGAAATCGGATTGCAGCCGTCATTCAGGAGAGTTATTGTGGTTGTGAGTGAAGAATAGAGAAAGGTAAAAATTTGCAGCCTCTCGAGACAATAATTAGATAAAGCACATTGAAACGATAGGTGCTTGGTCCATCTCATAGGAGGATATATGATTAAAGAGGAAATGAACAAGATCAACATATGAGTAAAATGTGGGTATTGTAGTTGAAGTAGATCATCAGAGATGTTGTTGTGGAGGCCTCGATAACGAGCATGGAATAATAATGAAGAACCTAAGAGTAGAAAAACCAGAGAGTAAATATTGTCGAGCCAGTCTCTCTTAGATAAAAAACAAATGATGTCTTATGAACAAGGATCTCTAGAAGATAGTGATATGAAGCTCCCAGATGCGAAGAGCATTTTAACATGATTATAATGCAATAATTGAAGTAGTAGATGGGCGGCCTCAGTGTGCTCGTGTTATATGGAGGGGGGCCTTCTGCTGAGTTTCATGGTGTGATAGCTAATGGATTTGTTAATTCTAGCGAGTCAGGATGTGTGTACTGACACTGCCTACACTTAGGATCGGATATATGCACATACGCTGAAGACGTACACACTTCAGTCATCAGCCCTGAGCTTAGAGGCCTGTCACCGTAGTGAAGCTACACCTAACTTGAGTCTGGTCTTAAAATATATGAACTGAAACTAGTATCGTATGGACTTTTTAAACAACTGTTGAGCATGCGCATTCTAATAAACTTAATTGTGTATTCTCTGAAAGAGGAGGGGCGCTCGTTTTCCACTATTCTTTCAAGGACTGTATTGATTTTTCTTTTTTCGGACCATTGTGATTCCATCTTTAGTGTATTTTTCCATTACTACATATCTTTCGGTGCGAGTGCTTTTCACGCACCTTACCCCCAGTTCCCTTGGGGTGACAAACCACATGAGGCATGATGAAGATAAGGTAGAAGCAATTACTATACGTTTATTTTTGCTTAGAAATAATATATTATAAAGCAAAAGTATATAAGTAGGGTATATTAACATATAAAAGATTTACATATAAATATATTTCAATCTACTAGACACCTTAACACGAATCAACATATGTATTTACTACATCGAACAAATGTGAAAAGTTAAATATTAAAACCTAGGACGACTTAAATTAAAGTCATACGACAATATAACTTTGATACTGAGTCACGTAACTGTATAAATTTATTATGTAATTTATATATAGTGTTTCCATAGCAAGTTATTCTAATAATAGTATTATTATTCAGAATCATCAATAGAATCGAATCAATCAACGCTGTACCTCTAAGAATGAATCGTTTTTTTCAATTTATAGTGTTTTTCCTTTCAATTTTTTAATTAGGAATTTTTGAGTTATTATTAATAACTTTTTATATAGTTCTGAGGATTTGTAAATTTAATTACATGAAAAAATAATGAGTACCGAAAGTCACCTACCATTTTAATCATTAAATTACATTTAAATAATAACTTTATAATTGATGTATCAAAATCAATAATTGTATTAATATATCTAATATAATAAATTTTATCTTTTTATTGATGTTGTTATTTTATTATTTTTAACCTCTCCGATTAATTTTAATGCTAGTAA
>JABUQX010116935.1:0-5000 GCA_015478945.1 Trachelipus rathkii
AAAAGAGAGAGATTCTATTGATCTATAGGGGGGGGGGGGGGGGGGTGATCTATTGTTTATTCAAGTCATATTTTGTATAAACTTAACATAAAATAAACTCTTATGTGCACACTCATCATACAGTCCAACGAATAAATACTAGTATAACAAAGTTTTCACATCAATAAAAAGCTTAACATATCATAACATGAACTGATTAATAATGTACAAAAAGAAACCTAACATAGCTTACGAACGAGTAAAACTGATAACATTAGCAAAGTTCCATACTTAACCACAGTAAGTAACTAACATTACCAACGAAACGTAAGCGATTCACACTTTTTTCCAGCATATCTCTAACATATCAATGTTAATTGTTTACATTAACATAGTAATATTTATCAAAAAAAATTTATCATAACCTTACCTAACTATCATACTCCCCAACGAATAATGCTAAACATATCAAGTGTTCACATCAATAAAGCTGACATAACATAAGTTAAGCTAAGAACATAACAGAACCTACACAACCTATACACGAATTAAGCTGCGAACATAAAAAAAGTTCCCATACTTAAACAACAGTACAAAAGCTAACAATGCCTACAAACATATCCTAATTCACACTTTTTTCAAGTATTTCTCTAACATTTCAATGTTAATTTAAATATTGACTATAGTAAATATATTATCAAACACATAAAATTTATCATAACCTAACATAACTATCATACAAGACCAATTATTATTATTATTTTATATTATTATTATTATTATTATTATTATATTATTATTTATTATTATTATTTTATTATTATTATTATTATTATTATTATTATTAATTATTATTATTATTATTATTATTATTATTATTATTCCATATATCTCAAAACATGCCAATGAGAGCGAAGGAATAACGCATCATACTGATGGAAGATTGATAAACTGGGAATGTACGGCAACAGCGCATCAGACAGAGAAAATTTGGCAACACCGCACAGCCAAAGTTCTGAGCGTAATATCGAAAAAGTACCTATCATCGCATACCAAAACTTAGCTGAACCTTTTTTTTTTTTTTTTTTTTTTTTTTTTTTTTTTTTTTTTTTTTTTATTATTCTAATAACATAACAATATTTATTTTAACATTGACATAGTAATATAATTTACTATAACCTAAGGTAAGACTATCACCTGGCAACTAATATAATGCTAACACAACAAAGGCTCACATCATACAAGCTAACACTGCGTTAACGCGTGAACTAAAGAAACATAATGGTAAAACCACACCACACCACACACACACAACACACACACACACACACACACCACACACACACACACAGCACACACACACACACACACCATATACAAACCTAACATATCTTATACACGAATAAACGGCTAATAATATTAATAAAGTTCCTTACTTAACTACAGTAATTAGCTAACATTGGAGCAAAACTTATCCTATTCACACTTTTTCAAACATATCTCTCTAAAATATTAATGTCAATTTTACATTAGCGTTGTAATATTTATGAGAACTAAACAAAAAATTTAACTCAACCTAACCTAACAGTCATACAGCATTCATTAACAATTAACTAAAATTAGAAGTTTCAAACATACCAGCTGAAGTCAAAGTAGCAATCTCACTCTTTTTACTATACATAAACGATCAAAATATTATTAATTATTATTATTAATTATTATTATTATTATTATTAATTATTATTATGTATTATTATTTATTATCATTATTATTATTATATTATTATTATTATTATTATTATTATTATTCCACCAATAGATCTTCCACACAATTAACGTGTGCGACCATATCGCTTGCATGCTCACAACTAGAACATAGGTCGGTAAATGCTCTTACCTGACACCTAAACATTACTCAATCTTTAACAAAGAACAAAGGGTTCGGTTACAACATCTGTTATTCTCTTGAGGATGCGGATACAAAGAGCGTGAGAAACAAGCTATTCAAAAGCGTGTGAAAAAGATAATTAGTTTTGAAGGGGAATAAACAAAGAACGGGTATCAATTACATGAACATCTGTTGCTTTGTTCTAACAAAGGTATGAACGCTATTCAACATCTGTTATCCTCTTGAGAGGGTGGATACAAAGAACGTGAGAAACAAGTCATTCAAAAGCGTGTGAAAAAGATAATTAGTTTTGAAGGGGGATAAACAAAGAACGGGTATCAATTACATGAACATCTGTTGCTTTGTTCTAACAATGGTATGAATGTGGTTCAACAACCGTTACATGAAGGGTAAAATTGCTATGCGTATAAACATGTATGCAAACACACGTACACATACAACACACACCACACACTTCACCACACACAACACACGCACAAATTAATTATATATCATATATATATATATATTATATATATATATAATATATATTATATATTATATAAATCTATATATATAATATATATATATATTATATATATATATATATATATATATATATATATATATAATATATATATATATATATATATATATATATATATATATATATATATATATATATATATATATTGTAGAGTTAGTAAATATTGGTTTAATAATAAGATATATTTCATCAATTTGTAAGATATTAATATAAAGATCTTCACATTGGTTGCTTTAATATTATTTTGTTTTTCCGATTATTTTTGTTTTTCACATGTTTAATATAAACATTTCGTTTTCTTATTATTTTCTTTTAAGTTTTTATTATTCTTCTTTATATTTATATTTTGTTAAAAGTTATTTATTTATTTATTTATTTTATTTTATTTTTATTTATTTTTAATTTATGGTACCTAACACAGCAAGACAACTCGATCGCTAACACCGAGAGACTACATCCAACGCCCATGTCAAGCGTTCGAACCTTAGCGCTTCACGTCTCCGCGTCTTCATACCTTTACGTCTGCATGGCTTTAAGGTGTATAACAATTAGACCGCGAGTGACCCGCCGCATCCCTCTTGGTCGCAATATCTACAAACGCCTAAGGGTAAGGCTGAAAACGAATCTTAACAATACGAAACATGATAACAAGTAAGAACAAAAACCAAAATAAATATCTTTTAATCTGAAACACGTTGTTTCAGGGAGACCTTTTGAGATGAAAAGGAGGGAAATGCTTGTCTTTCTTGTGATTGGATAGAATTAACGTATCTTCTTTTGGCTTATCCTGTGATTGGTTGAAATATTCCTCATATGCATTAGGCATATCGTGTGATTGGTTGAATATTCTTTATCCCTTGAACGTGTGTTTATGTGATTGGTTGAAAATTATCATACCTCTTAAAAGCTGTATTTGAACAGGGATTTTATTTTACTTATAGGTCTAAACTCATTTTAAAACCATAGTTGCTTTAACTGTTAAACGTTGAACAAGTTCTGTGCTCAGTCTTGAAAGTGCTTTATTTTCATCAAGTGTATTACAGTGAGTATATCATGACCCATCTTAACAGATATACCTCTATAGAAGATATTGTACAATGGACAGTCAAGATCCCTGACTACGGTGTTTCATTCTTATATAAAAGAAAACCTAATGGGTTTGAATTTTTTACGTGTATTAATCAACCTATATGCTCTAGTAACAAACGTATTTTTATGAGCGCTGATGAACTACTCTCTATATGTTACCATGTTGAAGAATGGATCAAGAAGTACTCTAAGTCTACCGACTTTTTAGACTCACCGAAGATTGTTATTAGCCTAAGAGAGGGTCACGATGGTAGACAACTTACTCTCGCTTTTTCTAAGTATGTAATTACACACAGGATAGGTATGGAGCTTCTAGTATGGAAGACGTGTAATGAATCATGTACATTTGATCCCACTACTCATAGAATCAGTATTAAAGGTATACAGCGTTTGAAATATATGGCTGAAGTTCGCAAGAGGGTATTAATGCAGATGAAGAAGACTGAAATACTGGGTAATTACGTAACTGTGGCTCATTCTATGTTATACCAGGAATATTGTGCATTTAAGAAAAATCTAACTGATGATACTGAAACTACCATTGAAAACTTCTTAAAATCTATGAATGTGCAGAAATTCATCTATCTATTTAGAAAACAATGGAGCGAAAGTATTTACGCTGCTGATCCTGACAGTAAACATACTATGATATCTGAGAGAGAACTTTTTACATATGTGCTATCGGATGGTATTGAAGAGTTAAGAAACTATCTGAGGAACAACAACACAAATGAAAAGCATATTTGTAAAGACTTAGAATGTTTAAATTTGAAATATTCATAAAGCTCCATGATAGGGTTGATTAGTTTATATATATATATATATATATATATATATATATATATATATATATATATATATATATATATATATATATATATATATATATATATATATATATATATATATATATATATATATATATATATATATATATATATATATATATATATATATATAATAACCTTTGTAATATATTTATATTAATATTCCTGTAAATATATTTAATGTTAAAATATGTATGTCTGTGATTATTTAGTTTCTAATTATGTAATAAAGGAATTAAAATGAGCAAGATTGCTTTTACCTGATTTAAAAACTCATTTACTTCGTTCCTCTGCTAAATATATTTTCGAGGCAATCTATATTATATATATATATATATAATATAATATTATATATATATAATATATATATATATATATATAATATTATAATATATATTATATATATATGTTCCAGAAGGATTGCGGCGGGTCACTCGGCGGTCCTAATTGTTATACACCTTAAAGCCGTGCAGACGTAAAGGTATGAAGACGCGGAGACGTGAAGCGCTAAGGTTCGAACGCTTGACATGGGCGTTGGATGTAGTCTCTCGGTGTTAGCGATCGAGTTGTCTTGCTGTGGTTAAGGTACCATAATTAAAAATAAATAAAAATAAAATAAAATAATAAATAAATAAATAACTTTTAACAAAAATAAATATAAAGAAGAATA
>JABUQX010116935.1:12500-35101 GCA_015478945.1 Trachelipus rathkii
ATATATATGATATATATTATATATATATATATAATATATTTATATAATATAAATATATATATAACATTATATTATATATATATAATATATAATATATATTATATATTATATATATAATATATATATATATATATATATATATTATATATAAATATATAATATATATATATATATATAGTAATTAATTTAAATATAAGGGTTAGTATTATGGATGTAGGTGCCAGGGGTTTATATATATATATA
The DNA here is from genome assembly GCA_015478945.1 of Trachelipus rathkii. Lineage (NCBI taxonomy): Eukaryota > Metazoa > Arthropoda > Malacostraca > Isopoda > Trachelipodidae > Trachelipus > Trachelipus rathkii. The sequence goes on from JABUQX010116935.1 coordinate 12,744, forward strand.
TATAATATATTATTATATTATAATATATATATATATAATATTATATAATAAATATATATATATTCATTGACGCCGATCAATCTTTGAGGGAAAATTCAAATAAGGTGGAAGAGTTGTGTCGTGTTGCGGAGACTGTAATTGAAAGGTACCATTAAAAAGAATTGGTAATTAATTGCAACTCAAACAACTGATTATTATTATTATTATTATTATTATTATTATTATTATTATTATTATTATTATTATTTATTATTTATTATTATTATTGATTATTATATTATTATTATTATTATATTATATTAATTATTATTATTATTATTATTTATATTATTAAATTATAATTATTTTTATTATTATTTATTAAATTTTTACATTATTATTATTAATTATTATTATTATTATTATTATTATTATTATTATTATTATTATTATTATTATTATTATTATTATTATTATTATTATTATTATTATTATTATTATTATTATTGGTTAAAATATAAAGACTCTAACAACGGGTTATTAATTTATTATTATTATTATTATTATTTTTATTATTATTATTATTATATATTATTATTATTATTTTTATTATTATATATTATTATTTATTATATTATTATTAATTATTATTATTTAAATTATTTATATTTATTATTGATTATTATTATTATTTATTATTATTATTTTTTATTATTAGTGTTACGTTTATTAATATATTGTTTTATTATTATTATTATTTTTTGTTGTTATTAATTAACATCTTTATTATTATTATTTTATATTTTATTAATTATTGTCAATTCTAATAATATTATTTTATAGTTATTACTATTACTATTACAATTTCCAGTTCTTTAACTAAAATATTTGTCATAGTTACTGTGACTGCTGGTTATCAGGGGCGGCTTCTGGTACAATTTGTAGGTGTTACAAACTGACCTTTTCACAAACACTTATATATATATATAATATATATAAATTATAAATATATATTATATTATATATATTATTATATAATTATATATATATTATAAATATATTATAATAGTTATATATATAATATTATTTATATATAGTATATATAGTATATATATATATATATATATATATAAATATATTAAATTATATAATATTATATATATTATATATAATATAATATATATATATATTATATATATAATATAATATATATATTATAATATATATATAATATATATAATATTCCGCAAACCATTCCAATTTGAAATTATTTAAAAAGAAAATTGTAACATAAAAATGGAAGGAAAAAAAAAAAAAATGTTTTAAAATGTTTGGCACGCTGTAAGTATAATGTGTGGCTTATTTTTCAAACAAAATCGCATGTATAAAAGCGCTTGGGCTCTATTTGTGCATAGACACTCCTCTCGTCCGTATAATATTATCCATGCGTTGCAAAATTTTTTGCAATCTCTTTGAATAACTAATCATAATTCTATGACATTATATTTATATTAAATGGCGCTCCATTTCAGTTATTATAAAGAGATGCAATTTAATTTGTTAAATATTTAATATTAAAAATTAAGGAATCAAAAATAATTAATAACAGTTGTACACAAGCTAGTAGTATACAATGGAGGTTGCACAAACTTGCAACCAGGTCACGTTTCGCCCCTGCTGGATATGTATTATGATTGATATAATAGTTCTATAATACAGTATTTGCAATTCTTAACTCAAAATGTGCACTAAAATAAAACTTTAAAGTGGAAGCCTGTTAGCACTTCAATTTTGGGCCTAATTTAAAGTATTAATCATGTTAACATGTATTGGTTGTAGATTTTTCATTTGAAATGTTTTATTTCGTAATTAGAAACTTGAAATTCAAAAATAGTTACTAAAAATTACGTGTATTTATAATAAACACGAAACAAATGAACAAAATTATATGTGCTATTCAGGAAAAATGTGAGATGGAAAAAAAATTTTGGAAACATAGAAAGTCTAAAAAGATTCATTGCCTCAACAAAAAATACTAACGAAACATTGACATTTGGGGTTCAAATTTTGTTTTGCTCTTTTAATTACCTCATTTTTTTTAGATTAAAAAAAATTAAGTTGTCCAACTATAACCATAGCTAAGGTTGATTTGCGATTGAGTATACTTTAATTAATACTACACGTATATGTAAGTATAGATTTTTAAAAAGTTTTCACTCGTTAATTTCTTGATGAGTTTTAAAATTGAGACGTAAGGTTTTTTTTACGATTCACTCAAAACTATATATAGTCTTGCTGGTTAATCTTTAATTATTATGCTTTAGTTTTGTTATATACAATAGTTACTGTAAACTACAGTATATGATTATATTAAAGTTGTCATTGAGATTTAATTGTATTGTTTATTATCACTATGTTTTAACAAAAAAAAAAAAAAAAAAAATAAAAAGATTTTTTTGTTTGTTTAGTTTTTTTTAATGCTTTTATTTAGTCCGTTTTCATCGCCAAAATATATTTTTAGTTTTCTCTAGCATCGACCGTTTTGTGTTACGACGGCAGGAAGTAATTTTTGGCATCTCATTTTGTATGTTGGTTACAGTTACCCAAAAAATTTTTTTTTCTTCTTTTCGATTTTTTTTATTGTTTTTTTCAGGTTTTTAATGCAATTAGGAATATGCTTTTAATTTTTCTTTGGCATAACCGTATATAACGTACGTAATTTTACACGTATTTTAATTGGCATCGTTCTCATTTTGTATTGGTTGGTTAAATACTTCACTGCCCAATCGTAACACAAAAACGTTTGATGCTAGAGAAAAACTAAAAAACATGTTTGGAATCTGCATAAAAAACTGAATAAAACAAATAAAAAAATCAAAAGAACAAAAAAAATTTTTTTTTTTGTAACGGTACTACCTATACATAAATGAGATTGCCAAATAAACTTCCTGCCGTCGTAACACAAAAACGGTCGATTCTAGAGAAAAACTAAAAACATATTTTGAATCTGCAATAAAAAACTGAATATAAACATAAAAAAATCAGAAGAAACATTTTTTTTTTTTTGTAGTACCTACAAAAATAGGATGGTCAATAATACTTCTGCGTCGTCAAACAAAAGTCGGATGCTGAGGACTAAAAAACAATTGAATCTGGCATAAAGAAACTGATAAAAGTAAAAAATAGAACCAAAAAAATTTTTTGTAAGACACATTACCAAATGGATGGCCAATAATATTTCCTGCGTCGTAACACAACAGTCCGATCCCAGAGAAAACTAAAAAGATTTTGGATCTACAAAAAGGAATAAAAAACAAAGAAAATCAGACAAACATTTTTCGTGTTACATTGTGTTATGTACCGGCATACGTTTTAGTTGAATATGATTTGACTACTTGTCTACATAGTCGTTGATGTTAGTAGAGGGAACACCGAATTTTTTAATTTTGTTATAAAATTCTTTTAAGATGGTGAAGATCATTGTTAGGGCTGAAAATACAATTAGTATTTACATTATAGGTTTAAGCTCTATCACTCTAATAGATTTAAAATTGTGAAATTTTAAACTTAAATAATACAGCTTTTTTTTTTAAGTCTCGCTGACTCTTAAATAGAATAGTACCATTCACATCTTCAGTAATGTTAAATAAGGCTCCTAGGTGTAGAGTTGTTATACTTTAGTCTACATTTTTTTTTATTTCTGCGTTCACGTGTTGATTTGGCTTTTGAACGAATTTTACGTTACAAACTGTTCACTGATTTTGTTATTATTAGATCATTATAATACTGATGTGTATGTGTGTTATTATAAAAGCGATGATGCCACAAAAGGAGTAAACATTAATGATGTACAGTAAGTTTTTATTTAAGTTTATTTATTTATTATTTTTTTTTTTAAAGAATTACTAATTGATTATAGAATATATATTAATATAAATTAATCATTATTAATAACAATAGGAATTATAATAGATTAATAATAATGGAAATCTAAAAAAAACATCAATGTTAATAAATAAAATGAGTGTTAAAGCAGTAAAAACATATGAGTTATCAACAAGTCCATATTGTAGAAGAGCACACTATACTACTTCTGTGAGTTGCATGACTGTATAGATACTACAAAAGAACATGAGTTAATTGCAGTAAAACATGAGTTAAATAGCAGTTAAATGGCCATGTAAAAACACACATAAGCAATAAACTAAATATCCTTGATCCCTATTGTACTGCTTAAGGTAAAACTTAATCTCTATTGATTCTTAATGATTTACCTGCTTTAGTTAGGTTGTAATTGTCGGTAATCAATAACGTGTAAGTTAATAAGTCAGTAATAAACATTTATAAGTCTATCACCCGCACGGCCAGTAAATAACAATGAGTTAACAAGCCAAGTATAACAGTAGTTAAAAACAGTAAAGTCAGCACTGTTAAAACAAAAACCGCCCTCACTTTAAATCCCCTACTAGTCGTGTTATTAACAGTGAATGAATCTACCCTTATCTATCATTGATTTACTGATTATGAACTGCTTCTAAAGGTCATGTAATGTTTAGTTATTAAATATATGTGAGGTTTAAGCAGATAAAACATGATAGTTAAAGCAGTAAACATGCGTTAAAGACAGCAGTAAAACATAGAAGTTAAAACAGTAAAGCAGTAAAACAAAAGCATACTTTAATATTCCCCATCCTCATATTGAATTTAATGGTAAACACCATCTATAGTTGATTTACTGATTGTATACATTGCATTTATTGCTATTACATAGGATCTTATTTTATATATGTTTTACAATTGTTTTTATAATTAATAGGATATATCGTATCAATCGCACGTTAAAGTATATTTCCGATGAGATTATTATTAATTATTTTCAGTCATCTTCATCATGGTTTTTTTTTCTTTCACTCTTGTGTCATCCATTCTCTCATTGTACTTTTGTTATTATATCTATTGTATATATCTATAAGGAATATTTAATTTTACTTACTATATTTAAATTCTCTTATTTTTTTGAGATGTTGGAGTTCTTTTGGTCAGCCTGGTGGGCTCTGGGTGTTTTTTAGTAGTATGATCTAACCATGAGAACACTCAGGAGTTTTTTTATTGCCCAGTATCTTTTATTTTATTCATATTTATGCTCGTATATATTATATATTATATTATTATATTATTTTATTTATTATATTTTTATTATATTATTTACTTATTATTACTCGTTTTTTTTTGTAAAAAAGACAAACGAACCATTATTTATTATGGATATTTATCATATTTTATTTATTATATATAGTTTTTTGACTATGTATTTATGTATATTTATATATAGTATTTATATTATATTTATTATAGGATTATTTTTTATATTGGATAATATGTATTAGATATATATTTATACACTGATAATATTTTTCTCAACATTTTATAATATTAATTTTAATCTTTGGTTACTTAGTTACTTGCTTGTTTGCGTATATATATATTATATTACTATTATTATTATTTCGTACTTTTATTTTAGTTATATGTATCATATATATTTATATAATCAGTATATATATATTTTATATATATACTATATTTCTTCATATATATATACTATATTATACTTATTCATTCTGTTATTATCTATTACTATGCCTATACTCTACTTCTACCCCATATCATCTTCTTATATCTTTTATCTACCTCTACTTTTTTAATATTCATCTATATGAGTTATGTCCCGTGTCATACTCTATTGTAGGACGCTACTGTATACTCACATGTCTTTTATTATTCCCGTTATATTCCATATGTTATACTTCACATTTTTATACTCACAGATTCCACTATCCCTTATTTTCTTTCTTATACTCTCTTGTATGTTTTAGTTCGGTCTTTCAGGTATTACTACGCCCACTTCTTGGGGTCCGGCACACATTGTTACTCCACCATCATATCCTTCTTACGGTCAATCCGACGGGGTCACAGTGAACCCAGTCTTCTCATTTTGGCGTAACTACGCATACCATTCGTCACCTTTTTTTTTACGGTTCTATATGTTTTATATTGGAGTCATGATTCACCCTTGATATATCATGCCTAGGCTTTTTCGATATCATTTTTCGACTCACTTCACCGTATTGAAAGAAGAATTGTTTGGAACTTTTAAGTTTCTCTCTGAAACTACTTATATAACATATATATTCCCTTATCATATTTTATCCCTATTATTTTCGTACTACTTATACTTTTATTATCTGATTATCACCTCTATTAGGTATTTCCTACTTCTCGTAACATCAACATCATATATTCTTCACTACTTTATTATTATACTTCTACACTTATTATTATACTTTACTCATACTTATTTTTTACTTTTCCTTTATATATATACTCTTGTATATCTTATTATTTATTTATATTCGCTATATATATATTACTTAACTAATACTGTCTTATATCTTCATTATATATTTATATATTTTACTTCACCCACTCATAGGCTGGGTGATTTTTGGTTGGTGTGATCACATGGTCCCATTTGGGTGGGCTCCTCTAGGATCACCTTGTAGTTCGTGACATTACTTCACTTCTTTTAGCATTTCCTCTGTCTAGGGGGCCCACTTTAAGTTTTTACAGGTTTTGCAACTCGTTTTTTCTATTTTAGTTATGATTTTATATGCTTTGTTCTCAAAATTTGGTTTTAATACTGAGAGCTATTTCTGTCCCATTTCAGATCCAGACTATTCGATGTTTGAGATAAGTCCTGTGGGTGCAGTGTTTATCACTCACTTATTCTGCACGACGTTATACTGGATGTGCACCGGCCTAGAGCAGGCTGCATATCGGTTATCCAGCCCACTTGTGCACTCACGCCTACTACTGGCTGAGGATGTTTTTAGAGCCTACCAGTCATCCTAGTCACAGATGCCCGTGTTACTCATCTAGGTTAGTGGCACAGGTTCAGGCTATCAGTAGCAGGCATTCACTCAGATTGAGTGTTTAGTGAGTGAGAGACTATGTGAATGTCTGCATTTGACTGACTATTCAGCCATTCCTCTTCTCCACATCTCAGTATCATCCTTTTCTCGTCTCTTCGCCCTTACAGCGCGTGCCAGTGTGTTCTCATGGTTGTTGCACTATCATGTCCTGTCCACATGGCATAAGATCCCTGTCATGGATGCATTTGGCTTGTCAACCTTCACGCCGCATGATCATAGGGAGAGAGGTGGCACGGGCGCAGAGCACCATGCATAATCGCCGGATGGTCGGCTGACATTGCAGTAGCAGATGAGGACTTTCCCAGACTACGCAAGTACTGTACGTCAGTATGTGAATTAACGAGGCACATGAGATTGATGTTCTAGATCACATCCTTTCCTTATTGCATCAGGAGATGGAGCTGATCTTCTGGTCGTCATCCACTCACTAGCCAGTTACTGAGTTTGGTACGCAGATAGACGGACATGTGAGCATAGAGATGCACTGTTCATAGTTATGCCTAGCCTCTCCAGGACCTCGGTACTTCGTCACCCCATCCACGTTGTTGACCAAGTAGTTACACGCCCACCAGTACGGAGGCCACACGTACAGAGGCATCTTGTCTAAACCCTAATGAGTATTGTGTTTGCCATGGTTATCGTGATAGATGACGAATACTTTCGTATCACTGAGATTCACACGGGTGTGCGTAAGAGTTAGAGAGCATACGTGATGTGTCCTTTTCCAGATGCAGTTCAATTCGATCAGTTAGTCCTCACTCAGGAGATTCGAGATGTATTTATGATTCTGGGTATTAATTGACGCAAGCATCTACAGAGCCTTTAAGACAGGATTTGCGATGGAAACTCTGTGAATAACGGGTAACAAGAATGGAAATAATCACAACTGTTTGGAGTTTACAATTAAAAAAGAACACTTCAATGGCTCATATGCATGTTGCATTTTAATACTGCCACTCAGGAAGTTAATTAGTGTTGTTGATGGGAAGACAACTGGCCCATCGTTCACATTGAAGGACCTATAAAACCACAACTGCTCGTCAATTTGATTCTCAGAACCAAACCCATGCATATAACGCCCGCACATAAATATGACCATTGGGAATTCTTATTGGTTTTTATGGTCCTACGGAACCAAATATTACTATCGAAATATACATGTACGATAACATCTTATTACCTATGCTCAATTCCCAGCCAGAGGTTTCATTCGTAATGATTTCCAATACATCCAATAGGTTTCATTCTATGCTATTTCTATATACTTGATAGGATATCCAAGATCAATGCTACACGAGCCTCGTGCGCGGTTTAAGCTTACACTGAGACTTCGCCCGTCTTCTTTAATAGTTTTTAAAATGACTTTGTTAGTGTGGTGGACGCTGATTCAAAACTTTAATTCTCAATTTAGATTCTTTTTATATAACTTTTTTATTTAAATGAATAATTATAGAATTGTTTAAATTGTAGGTTTAATTTTGTAGTTGTTTTATATAGAACTCACGTAAGTTACTAAATTATAAGTTAGAAATTTCTAAATTGTCTCAATGTGCTCATACTTGTGAAGTGACGAAGCTCCTCGCCGTTCTTCGAGACGCAAGCGCCATCTTGAAATCAATAATTCTAGAATCTTTATGGTAGATTCAAAGCTAATCCAATTTAAAATTATTAACTAAACTAAAAATATTGGTTAATACTACAATTAAATCTTGTGATATATAGAGTTATATAGTGTAGTGTATATCTCTATTATATATACCATATTATATCTATATATATTATTAGCGATATTAAAATATATAAGATTAACTATATATATTATATATATATTATCAGTATATATACGTAGATTTAATAAGAACTATATTTCATAGATATTATATATATATATAAATAGTGCTGTTACATAAAATACGATGAAAAACAGCTAGTATAAATATATATATATATAATACCTATATATATATATAGATGGGTATATAATATATAATATATAGCTTTAATAATAATAATACAATGATTATATATATATCTACGTATATAATATATATAATATTACGCTATTAATTATATTTTTATATTATATAATGGGTATATATATATATACAATAATATGTATATTTCTATAATATTACTTATATTATAAATAATAATATTATTAAACATCGAAATATAATTCTATAAATCTAGAAATATAAATACGTAGTGGATATTATTAGTATCTTAGTTAATATAGTTCGGTATAATAGTATGTATTATATTAAAATAGTATATACTAGGGTAGACCTTTCTATAACAATGCCAACAATACAATATCTTACAAAAACTTACAAAGCGGTAAGGGCGCCGCCCAAAAGGCTTTGCAAATCCTGGAATATCATATGTTTTTTGGTTAGTGAAAATTAAACACAAACAAAAATATATGAATTATTGTAAATAATTTGTTTACATGTAATTTACAAAGTTGGGCTAAAGCAGGAAGAGTTCTCCATATGGTCTGATATCGTTAAATATATATACTTTCCTAGTATAGGGATTTGTTAATATTGTTTTTAATGTTTCTATATATATATATATTATATATTATAATATAATACATTATTATAATCAAATATTCATATATAATTAATTAATAAATAATTCTTAGAAATTTATAAATATAAAGGCTGAGACATACTACATTGTTAGATTATGATAATACATCTAATCTAAATTATACTAAATTAGCTAATCCATTATAATACTAAATGTTATTTCATAAAGAGTAATATAACATGACTTGAGGTATTTGGTTATATAGGTTAATTTTCTCTCAACTAAAGACATACCCAAAGGCAAAAACCAGGGCAGTGAGATGGCAGGAGTCGAAGGTCTCTCGGCCTTCAAGGAAGGAATCGAAACGGGTGTAGGACTATTTCCCCCTCTCACGAGAGAAGGTCTACCGGATACCCTAATGGTACCCGCTCCTTCTGGTATTTTGGTGTTTTGCGGGGGTTTCTCCACCCTCCCTACGGTGTTTGGTAAACGTTTCCTCCTCTGTGTTCCGTATTGATTCGACCCTCTATTACAATTGGCTTGTGTAATACTTATTTTACAAATAATAATATATAAAGTAAGTAATATATATATAACCTATTCTATATATATATATATATATTATATAAATATATATATTATTAATCATATACCGAATAATATATATAAGATTATTCTTATATAAGCTGAATATACCATCTAACGATAGATAATAAGAAATATATTACTAATTTATATTTATATATTTTTTATTAGGTGTTGGTTAATGCTCTGTCCACCCCGCATGGAATTCGCAGCTCCTTTAAAATAAAAATAGCAATTTTTTCTTTTTTTGTTTTTACATTTTTCTTAAATAATAATTTTACAACAGATCAACAATCTCGTTCTCATAGTTTTCCCTGGAAGTCGTATATAGTAAAATGATTTATCTAAAAAAAATTTTAGTATTTTATTCATATTATTGTATTTCTTTTTATATTTTTTCATTTCTACTGATACCAATATTATCCCAAGAACTTCAAAACGAAAAAGCCGCCAGATGACTATTGTACGTTTTTTTAGCATGTAATGACACTTTTTGTTTGCTCCACGCGTTATATATAGAGGCTTGGGCCATATATATGACCCTGAAATATACTAGTTTCAGTCATTTATAGAGATAAAGTATCCATAAACTATATATATATTTTATATATTATATATGAATGTACGTATTAGTAGGATATATAAACTAGTTCCCTATATATATTTAGTATTAGGCTAGATTATATAATAATATTTAATATTTAATTATAGCGTATTAATATTTAATGTGATACATACTCATTTTGCTAATTTGTGGCTCAATTTTTGCTGATTTTTCTGGCACTGTAATATCGAGCGGTAGGTTTTCGCAGGGTTTTTCATTTTCGCGGTATCTAAAATCTTGATACTCACGAGTTTTACAGAGTAATGAGATTTAAGTCCTACGCGATCTGAGGGCTCTTTCTCTCCTCTCTCTCTTCTCTCTCTTCTCTCTGCATCTGTCTCCTTCTTCTCTCTGATATTATTATATCACTAACTCATTATATGTATATTATAGTATATATATACATATTTATATTATATATAATAATATATAATATATAAAAATTAGATATATATTATATAATATGATTAATGTCATACCTATAGGTTAAGTTATTTATGGTTAGGTCTTAAGGTTATGATCTTACGTTACGATACCTAACTTTTTAACACCTAAACCTAATCATAATCCTATCACTACAAATGTAAACCTAACGATGCCTATATAATATATAGTATAATAGTATATATAGAAAAAATTATATATATAAGGCATTATTATTAATTTAGTGAGAAATAATATATATAATAATTAAATTATAAATATATTTTTAAAAATATAAAATGACTTTACATTTATATATATATATATATATAAAGAGAAAGAGAGACATAGAAGAGTGAAAGACGTTCAATCGCGTAGACTCCCACATATCTCGGAAAGAAATGGTCAAATCTGGAGCACGAGCGAAAATTAAAAGCGGGTCGTAAGAAAACTTACGCTCGATAGTAATAGTACAGAAAATACCAAAATGCCTACTATATATTTATGTTATTAAATATATATATACATCGTATATATATATATAAATCATAAAAAACAACTATATATATAATATATATATAATATATATTATTATATAACTTATTATATATATAGTGCGTGATATTATATAAAATTATTAGGTAAATTATATATTATGGCAAAAAGTTTACTTCTGCCCGGTAGGTTAATTTTTTGACTCCGAGTTGACTTAGAGTTGACGTACATGATTTATTAGATCTTCGCGTCACCTCACACAGAGAGGAAGATAGGAATTACGTGCCTTATAATCATATATAAATTGTGTGGTGAATTTGATCTCGTATAGACGGAATCTGATTAATTATATAAGATATGCAATATATAAAATAATATAAATTATTATGATAGAAAATTACTTTTAAATTTTATAATACTTATTGGTTTAGCTTTTTTGAACCTTTACCTATATCTAAATCAATATAAAATATTAAGTATATTTATATTAAACTGAACGCGTTAATTTATCTTTATTAATCAATATTATGAATATTATATAATTTAATAAACAATTAATAATATTCATAACATCACATGAATATTATATTAATATAAATATATATAATTATAAATATATATATATATATATTATTGTTAAGTAGTTCAATATATAACACAAATATATTATATATTAAATAATATATTAATATATATTATATAATTTAATAATATGTATTTCAATTCCGCTCAATTGTGATCAACCGACCTTGAGGGACGACTTCACGCTCTCGTGAGTGACTCGAAGATAAAGATATGAGTCATGATCTCTCACAGTACACTTAGATCAAAAATGATATAACTTAGGGCAGTAATAATAGTTATAACTTTTGTACCTTATATAATTATATATATTAATATATTATTATAATAATAATATATACTTATTAATAATATAAATTAATATACTATATTATAATAAATATATATATTATTTAATTAATTTAAATATATATAATTAATATAGAGACTCATTTATTTATATATAACTATAAATATTACTATCTTATAAATTATATATATTATTCTCTTAATTTCTATATTATAATTATAATATACGTGGTCAATATTATTAGTCTCTTATTTTATCTTGACTATAATATTCAACTACAGAGTCGACCTATCGTTTTGCTGTCTCGAGGTTTTTTTATGTTATCGTCGAGTCTTCTAAGACAATGTGACTATATTAACTTATAATATATTTCGTATGCGATAAAATGTGTGAAGTTATAAAAGGTAATTATTCCTATTAACTCGTAGGTCTTTTTTGCAAAATGTCTTTCATCCTCTCTCTTTATAATTATAAATGTGAAGTCCTCTGTAAGAGCAACAATCCATATTACTCAAATAAACTTTAACAAATAGCTTACAGGATAAAAGAGAATCATTGTTTTGTAATATTTCTGTTAAATTTTCTTTTCAGAAACTAAAAAAAAAAAAAAAAAACTACAATAGCTAAATATATCTCGAGTAAGAATACATTTTTGGTAAATCACTTGTATAAATATTTTAAGTTAAATAGACACATGTATTAATACAAAAAAAATAATAGAAGTTACAAATAATACGAATTGGCTATTTTATTGTTTGTTTATTAGTGGCAATTGTGGGTTTATGGTATACATGAGTAAAATTAAAGGTCTTTTGACTCTCTGTAAAACTATGTAATACCCAAAATTAAATAACAAAGTTTCTTTATAGTATCTTTTTAATAATACTCATCTTTTTTTACTTAAGTAACATTCTTGGACCTACTAGATCTATTACAAGATTACATTAAATGTATTTCCTGTTTTACGTATGTGCTAATTGGATGTTTTATTATTTTTTTTTTATTTTTTTAGTTTTTACATAGAAAAGAAATTTATTACTTAAACATAGGGGAATTTTTTTATAATGCATGCATTCCTTTTCGCTGTAGTTAGCTATTGTAGTTTTTATTATGAGAGAGTTGTGAATTGTTGCTACATTATTAGCTATAACTTTTAGTTCCGTGATTAATTTAACTTTTATTTCATTTAATTTTTAAGACAACTTACGATCGCAAAGTAGGGAGGGAGAAGATGAAGGACGAAAAGAGCGAGAGTATAACGAGAGCATGGAAGAGAAAGTACCTTACAATATATCGCGTTGCTAAGTAAACATTCTCGAAACGTGAGTCAAATTGATATACTTCGCGAAAATAAAATAACCTGCGTAAAACGTCTACTTCGAGCCATCGATAGTCTATACAGTGCAGAAAATTAAGCACATAAATACTCAACTAACTGATAACAACCCACATAATAACTATCAAATTATAATATAAATCTGAATATTAAATATTAATATAATCACTAATAGTTTACTACATATATATATTTATCTTATATATATATATAATATATTATCACTGCCGGCAGGTGAAATATTAGCCTCGTACCATTTTCGCTGTAGCTATTATAAGTTTATTTTTGAGTAGATATGAATAGTTTTATATTCCATAGAAATTTTCGCACTATAAATTAATGTTGAATTAACATATATACCAGACTTAAATTGTAATATATTATAATATATATTACTCTAATTTTAATCACTAGGTCATACTGTTGTGTATTATTTTTTGATGATATGCGTATTTTGAGTGGCTATCATATATCTCTAGAGGCTTAGAGCTTTAGTTCCAAGCCATATCACTTATATACAGGAAGAAACAATTAATCGATAATCTAAAATGACATAAAAGAAAGCGTGCAATTCAGTATATCAGTGTAATATAAATTAATTATATACAGGGGAGAGTAATCAATCCCTACTGAGGTTCACAATACTCTTTTCTATGCATATGGATAATGTGTCACACAATACAAAATAAAAAATAAATATTAAATCAAATAAATACATTATTACTCTAAAAAAATTCTACAATTGAGTATCAGGGATACAGATTGATAAGGGTAATAGGTTGAAATCAAGACATATGTTGAATTTAGGAAATAAGTAAAAGAAAAAAAGTAAACCATATATTATAAATGCTTTTACATAAATTAATCTAGGAAGCTCGGATCCACTGTCAGGGGACCATGGACTTTAGGTATAGAATATAATTCATGAACCTAGCCTTTCTAAATAATTGATTAATAAATATAACTCGAGAGTCATGTACTGGGAGTTTTTTTCTCTCTTTATTAAATAGGTACGTTCGCATTCAATATTGAGTTGACTTTGTCTTTACTTCGACCCTCTCAGGAAAGTTTGTGATTTACCTAAAGAATTGGGTAAAAAGAATTAAAAGTACAATGTTTAAAGAAACGTTAGAAGTTAGGTTATGGTATAGGCATAAAAAGAAAAGGAAATAGGGAATTTTAAAAAAGCATCTACCGTTACGTAAATTTAACCCAACTTAGCACTAAGCTGCTTCCTATAACACGCATGTAACGTTATGATTCTTTACATTTTAGGTAAAACACTTCCTCTAAATAACGCTTTTCGTATAGGTGTAAATAATATATTTTTATCTATCTTATTTATAATTTATGATATTACCTCAATTTTTTTATTATACATTATATATTATAAATCACACTATAAAATACTATGATAGTAGCTAGTAATATTATATATATAGATTTATAGCTATCGATATATTTATGTTATTAATAATATTCATATTATATAAGTTTTAATGATCAAAATATAGCAATATTTCAAATATTACTTTTATACTTATTTATTTTTTATATAATATATGCCCGTGAACTGCAGTAAATCGACTCAAATGATCATGTAAATCCCTTAATTAAATAGAAATATAAAATAAGTCTCAAAAAACGGCATTCTAAAAAAAAGCATGAGTAAACCGACTCAATGTTTGACCTTGATTGAGCGGGTGCTTCCGTCCTGTTGTCACGAGTGCAGCCCGGTTTACGGCGACTTCAAGTACTCGATCGAAAGAGGTTAATACGTGAGGCAGGAAAATAGAAACTGTAGGCCAATAGATATCATAGATAAATTATTTTATAATACATATATATATATATTAACTATATATATATATATATATGTATTTATATCTCTTATATATATTTACTCTAGAATTATATATATATATATAATATGATTACATATAATATATAATAAGATTTAGAACCGCTAATATATATAAATATCTATATATATATAATATATATTATAGCATATATGTATATATATCTGGTATTATATATATACTGATAATATATATTTTATATATATATATATATATAATATATATATTATATATTATTATATATATAGAATACATATATAAAATAATATTAAATATTACTTATATAAATGATTAATTATATATCAATAATGCTCTTAAATATATATACTATACCTTAAAATAATATATATATATATTGTTCATATGATGTATAATATTATTATATATATATATATATATAATATATAGGTAATATATATTATATTATACCTATATTATATAATAATAATAGTAATATATTAATAAATATATATTATGTATATATATGTATAATATTATATATATATATATTCATATCACTATGTCCAGACTTACAGAGTACGATAATACTGAATACGAATATCTAGTAAATAACATATATATATAATATATAATAGGCTGTTGAGTAGATTAACCTATATCATAGTAAGGCATATCTTTAGATATATTATATATCAACTTTATATACCTATAGGAATAAGTCAAATAATACCGCGAATATATAGTCTATCAATTTATATGTAATAATTTTAGAGGCTTAGCTGTATTCAGGTTAACAATTGTAAGTTATTCAGTTAATAATCCATTTATTATTAAATATATATACTATATATATAATACAATAAATAATAATAATATTAGTAATATATATTGTAGTTATTATATTTATATACTTGTATTACATAAGCTATATATATATATCACTAATATTATATTACTAATATATATATATAATATCTATACTATGGTATACATTAATATCTATTTTCCAGATAATTAAATGTTAATATTATTTTACTTTTGGATAGAAGTATTAATTATAATAATATATAAAAAAACAATATGTATTAAAAAATATATATATATATATAATAATTATATATATATATACGTTTTTCTAAATATAAATAATATATATATATTATACTTTGTTTAATTCATTATTATTTATTTCTATACTATATATATATATACCCTATATATACCTATACTATATATACTATTAATATATACTATATATACTATACTATTAACTATAAATATATAATAATATATAGTATAATAATAGAAATTTTATAAAATAATAATATTATATTCTAATATATATTATTAGGGAAAATATTTCACGAACTTCACATAAATTTTAAACTCTATCTAACCAATTTTAAATTTCTTTAACCATGTAGCCATTCAACGGAGAATGATGTATACAATAACAACTGGAACTACAATGAATCTACATCAGAAAGGGAGCTCAAACTAAAGAATAGGTACAATGCCGAAAAAATTTGTGATGTAAGCAAGTCCAAAATTAAGAAATTACGAGTTGAAGAGAATGTGAAACCAGGATCGGTCGGGGAGACGGAACAAATTCAGGCCAAAATTTAGGCGCTGTGAGAATATATATATATATATATATAGGCCAGCCTCCCACTTTGAATTCATATAAATATCATATAGACAAAGAAAGAATAGAAAGATCTATTTTATATATACACAATAATACATATATTTTACATAATTTTTTATATTTATATTTTTAATAAATAAAATAGATTATATTAATTTAACATAGTAATATATTTTCAGCTGTATATATATATTCGTATATTATATAAACTAATATTATATACCGTACATATCTTCCTTATTGGTCACCAATCTATAGTTATATTCTTCGTATCAATCTCAAGGCAGCTCAAAGGAACGACATCAATGAATGTTAATAGTTAAAAAAATGTTCCACAGCTATTTTAAATTTGTTCGAAATCTTTTGATTTTTTATCAAGAATATTTGTAACTGTAGTAGTCGAATTCGCTTCTAAAGTATAAAATATTTCACTCAATAAAGCCGTCAAATACTAGTATAAAACTTTGGTCTGGCAAGTACCTCATCATCAACCCTCATTTCTGTCAGTAGCTCCGAGGAGCAAAGAGGGCAACGTTAAAACTTTATTCTGCCGGAGAAAATGTTAATTTTTTCCTTTTTTATTTCCTTTTTAAGGGGGTTCGAGCCGAGACGGAGAAAAGGACAGACGGGGTCGGGGGGGACTTCGGTCCCCCGCGTCGACCCCCCGGTATGGGTTGACCGAAGAAACCACTCGGTTCTGCTCGACTTTGTCGTTTTACCCTTGGGATATCTTTTAAGTTAAAACAAGATCGAGAACGCATTGTTGGAAGACTTTATACGTGTTGCTACCTTTTCGTTTTAAGTCGATTAGAGCTTTAAACATAGTGCGCGCCTCTCAAAAAGAATGATCAGATTAACATTAAACAGTGTTTTTCCAACAATTTTTAACAAATTTGTTAAATTTTTCAAAACCGATGTAGTTAATTTTTTTTTCTTTTTACTGTAAGTTTTGGATCTTATTTCTATTAATGTAAACTCTTAATTTATTTTCCTGTGCTAGTAGGTAGTAAATTAGGGAGTCAAACCGGCTGGACCGTAACTTGTCTGTCGGAGCCGTCCAGACCTACAAGTCGTATGTGCAGTACAGTCTATATTGTATATTTATAATACTCACGTAGGTTCATGAGCTCGCATACTTTTAATGACTCTCCAGTACCTTCCTGCGTGTCATCATTATATGTATGATCTTTTCGAAACGATCGGGAGGGATTCACCCTATAAGGCGGGATGGGGCCTCTTTTTTTTCAGCAAACGTTCGCGTTAAAGTTATTTATTTTCATACGTATGAATGCTCATGTCATCATACTCCTTAGATCAAACCATTATTTGTTTTATTCACGTTATGTAACCTCAATGTTCTTCGTCCTGAGATTTATTTTTTTCAATGGTAACAACTTGTTTTGGCTATTTTACTCTCGGAGTGTTACTTTCCGCCCATTCTTCGTTTATTAAAGGCGAATGTGTCTTGTTAATTTTATTTTTCATCGTCGTTGATTTTGTTTTAAGCAAAATCGCTCGCCGGCCTCGTCGCAGTCACGCTCCATTGTCTCGAGTTAATCGTCGCAGTCCATCGGTCATCGTCGCGTTTTTTCCTGACAAGGCCCCGTCCGAACCGCTGGACAGCGCCCACGCTCGCCCTGCACCACACTTGCACCGCAAGACTGGATGGTTATTTTTCTTTTTTTTCGCCATCCTCTTCTTCTCATATCAAGAGTCACATAACTTTCATGGTCCCTTTTTATTCCCGAGAGATAACTTCAGCTTTGTTTTCACGTTATTTATGTCATGATATGATATTTTGGTAATATCCACGAATTGCATCATAGAACACATACAAAGAACTATTTTACACACCTCTCATACCACACACAAAACACACGCTCCCCTCATGCAATCATCAGTCTCATCCGTCTAAAACCTACCGCTCATCCTCTATACCCCGTTCACATCACCGTGACTGTTTTTCTGTCTGTTGCTCTCCCAAGGAGGTCTTCCCACATACCCTCATACATAGTTTTCCATTGAATCTCATTTTCAAAATTCGCTTCAAATATCTTGCACCTAATCAATATTACTACTAGATATAATGGAGGATTATATTGCGACATTACACGCAATAAACGTATAAGATACAGTTAGGAATATCTCTATATACTATACGGAATTTTATCACCCAATAATTAGGGTAGGGAAAAAAAAAGGGGTATTTATTCCTCATAACTAAATAAGTTATATAATAAAGAATTATATATATACATACGTAAGCTATCGTTATATATACTATATTCTGTGATATATAGTTTTGCTCTTGTATCTCTTCTGGAAGGTTGTCACCAGGTATCCTGAACCCCACTCTGGGCCCTCTTAAGAAACTGGTTCACCCAATTGCGTTTCGGTGCGGGAAAGAATATTCGCGAGAATGGATGAAGGAAGAAATTTTCAAAGATGTTGTCCCTACGTGTTCCTTTTGCGGAGATGGCGTGGTGAAACCGGATATGTATTATCAAAAGGCTTGTCCCGTACAACACCACAATACAACGAATACAACCGCCAAAGAGTTCAAACCGGATTGCATTTATTATAGTAGTTTGGAACGGCTACTTAAACACATGTTCAATTTTTATTACTACTTTAGGCATTGTATAATGCTGCACAGAGTTTGTAGCATACTTGTTATATCAAATGTCACATGCGCTTGCCGCCAAACACTTCTATCTTCTCTGATGCGAATCATCCACCGCAAGGAATAACATTAAATGCACGGAATTTTAAAAAGCGAGAGCTTCTTCCATGTCACTGACAGAACGTGGAACTCGACCCGCTAGCTTCTTCTAGAGTGTATAGGATCTTATCAGCATTGGGCTGTCTGTCTGAAATGCCATTTATAAACCTTAACATGTCGACTTATATATGAAGTCCTTTTATGCATATGGAAATTTATTCAACCGTAAGTTCGCTATTAAAAGTTTAGAAAAAGTGGAAAAGATTAGGAATCTTTATATCAAACTTCTGCAAAAGTATAAACCTTTTACTACTTTATATATATATTATAATATATATATATATAATATAAATATATATATATATATATATGTTACTATAATATATATAATACTATTATATATATATATAATATATTATATATTATATATATTATATATATAATTATATGTAAAATATAATCCTAACCGATATATATAAGGAGAGAGAGTAAAATCGCTAATCATCCATATCACTCAGTACATGACTATATCCAACATACTTAACCACACTCACACTCACCACACAACACACAACACATCACATCCGTTCAAGCTACTTATACGCACATACCTACACCGCTAGGCTACTTATACACACACAGGCTTTTCATTTATTCGACCGAACCTCCACAGGAATCAGCAAAGTGCCTTTCCCGTAGAAAAAACCACGGGCTGACGAATAGTTCGTTATGTCGTTTCCACAGTTTTTTAAAGTCCTCCCCTCCTAGCTCTTAGCAAAATTTTTACAGCATATCGTCGCAGGTCCCCCCAATGAGCACTTCATTACGTTCGTGGCGTTTCTGAATCCTGTGGAGGTTCTCGAAAATGACACAGCCGAAGGGTTAGAGGTCAAGCGGCGTATTTAATAAGGAGCAGCATGACGCGAAGCAGTATAGGAACGGGTAAGAGCGGTTACTCAACTACTATTAATAAATGCATCGTTTGAACGTCTTTGGCGGAACCGTTCGATTTGTATTTTCTTGGGTGTTACGAACAAAGAAGGTTCTCTTTTGAGTAATGCACTGAAGTAGTCTAGGATGGGCGGTGGATTGGACTCACCATACTGCACATACTCGCACTGGCTACGGGAACACAGTAGGGAACACATCATATTGTGGAACAAATATATCTATTCCTTTCATCATCTAACGGTATGTTCGTATCTCTCGCAGTAACTCATTTGTGCTTTTCCTTTTTCCTTATCGCTAACAATGCTTATGGAAACGCAATTGAATCTTCGTTGCGAAATCAGATTGCGTTGTATATTCTGTACCGCACTGTTTTTACGCAATGGGGAAATTTCACGGGGTGTTTAAATATCAACTCGTTTCTAGTTTTTATGCCACCGGAATGGTTGAATGGTTCGTTCTAATCAAAATCCCTTTATTTCGTGTGAAGGCAGTTTTGAAAAAGTCGATGTGCGCCTGGGGTAGTCTATTCACACACATTCTTCGGCTACTGGGTTTAAATATGATCTTTTTTAAAAATCAAAATCTAATTAAAAGACTAAGAGATTATTCGGGTTCTATAGGAAAGAGATCGATTCATTTCGGGACATGAGTCGCTAGAAGGGTCTATAGGGGATCGAGTCGTGTTTTATGATAGCGTCTAGTTCGTGTCACTATAATAATTTGGTTTTGCAATATATTTCGGCCGGTTGGAACCATGTTCGTCGAGAAATACACGGCTTGGTGAAAGTAGTTCCGGGACCGGTGATGTATCGCGAGGAACCCTTTAACCCCAGCCATTTGGTGACTACAGCGTACTTACCTTGTAAGGACGTAAGGTTAAAGCGGTTTTAGTGTATCAGGGGGAGATTCTTCGTTAAAATTCCGCTAATTCATGAAATGGGCGGTTTTTCGCGAAAAGAGTGGCTGACACTATGATTTGAGCCTTTTTTGAAAATTTCTCGAGAACTCTTTTGTAAACCTTCAAACGTATAATTTTTCAAAACAATTGTGTCAGCACATTATTGGTAAGGCCGGTATAGTTTATCATTTTACCTCAAAACACGTATCGTCGGAATGTTCTTGGCAAACAGCGAAGATTACGCGTTTAATTTGGGTTTGCAATCGCTAAGAAAATGTTAAATAAAAAAGGTAATATAATACATTTTTCGAATCTTTATTAAGAAAGTGGTCATAAGTCAAATCTAGATGAAAAACAAACCTAAACTATCTTCCGAAGCGTTGGTAGGATAAAAAGGGGTAGATCAGGTAAAAAACCGAGTTTTTCCCCGTCTCCACCCGTTCCCCGTCTCCATCCCGTTCGCCGTCATCCACCGTTTCCCGTCTCCACACTTCTC
>JABUQX010116936.1:0-2500 GCA_015478945.1 Trachelipus rathkii
TCTCACACAGAAAGAGTATATATATATATATATATATATATATATATATATATATATATATATATATATATATATATATATATATATATATATATATATATACCTCCGGGTCCTTGGTTCAATACAAACCATTTTCTGCTGACCTTTATGTATACCTTCTATACTAGCGCATAAACCGCGGCGTTTTAGTTAAGTCAATAAGTGCGTTTAAACGCTCATATAGATGGAACACCTTGCGTTAGTGCGGTATCAGAAACGAAGCGTTTAAAACCCTTGTATAGAAGGGACTTTACTTTCACTTCCTTATTTATCTTTCAACTATCTCGATTCTTTCTCTCTGATTTTCGTCTCAGTTTATCTTTTTTTAATTCAATCAAAAATAATTTCAATTTTTGTCAAAAAAAGTAAAAGTTACTCACGCATACTTTCAAAGCTACTTGAAAAAAAAATAGGAAACAAAATGAAAATTTAAACCAAATCAAAAACAAATCCGAAAACAAAAAATAAAAATTGAAAAGAAAAAAAAAAAAAAGCCCAAACAAAAAAACAGTACAAGACAAAAAACTATAAAATAAACTCGGAAACAAGAAAAAAAACAAAAAACAAAGAAAACTCTAAAAGGAAAAGAAAGAACAAACTCAAAAACAATTCAAAAATCAAAGTTTGTCTTCCAGTCTTTCTAGAAATCCCTAAAAGTTCATCCTGATATTTCAATCTTGTGTTGACCAAACATCGTAGTTTTCCGCACAGAATCTAGCAGGAAAATGAAGACGTACACCTATTCTTCATTACACCGTACCGCACCGCACAATCATATTTTTCGCTTTGCAACACGGCGACTCTTTTTGCAATGCACCGTAGTGAATCTTTATATATTTCCAACCGCAAGGTCTTCTCCGCATTTCCAACCGCAAGGTTTTCTCCGCATAAGTTCATCGACCATCCCTGCTTCAATCTTTTATTCAATACAGGCATTCTCTTTTCAAGAGAAATTATATTGTGTGAATCTTATCATTGTTATAAACTTTTTTGTACAATCGTTAGAGTCAAAAATTATTATTAATGAAATTAAATGCCACAATTTATTCCTATTCAACCGATAATGCCTGAAGTTTTATTTCAGCTATTAAGCGAATTTAAGTAAATTTTTGGCACATAATAATAATAATAATTAATAATAATAATAATAATAATAATAATAATAATAATAATAATAATAATAATACATGAACAAAACTACTTTGTAAAAATAATAACAACAAAAATACTATTACAACTTCTAGTAATACCAATAATAATAGTAACAATAATAGTAACTAATAATAAACAAAATTACTACTACTAGTAATAATAATAATAATAATAATTAATAATAATAATAATAATAATAATAATAAATACTACTACTACTACTACTGCTACTACTACTACTACTACTACTACTACTAATAATAATAATAATAATAATAATAATAATAATAATAATAATAATAATAATAATAATAATAATACTACTACTACTACTACTACTACTAATAATAATAATAATAATAATAATAATAATAATAATAATAATAATAATAATAATAATAATAATAATAATAATAATAATAATAATAATAATAATAATAATAATAATAATAATACGATAATAAGGTGCATATTGCATATTAATGTAGTTGATCAACAAAGAAATTTTTATGTATGCAAATTATAAGTTTTAAGCACATCAATCATGAACTTCTTAATATTCGATTTCAAGAATTTAATCATATATATATATATATATATATATATATATATATATATATATATATATATATATATATATATATATATATATATATATATATATATATGGTGGTCTTTTTTCTCTCCTCTCTGAACCTTGGCCCCTCTTTTGTTGGTTTTGTCGGTGGACATATGGAAGGCTTTCGAAAGAGTCTGGCCTAAAGCTCTGGTTTCTAAACTTCCCTCAACGAAAGCTGTTGCAGACATCCACCGTTCATCCAGTAAGCCTATTAATAGTGGTGTTCCAGACCTCCACCGCTCATCCATTAAGTCTATTAATATTGATGTACGCAAATTTATGTTTTATTCGCTAACTCCTCTTTTTTATTTTTCATAAGTGACATTTTTGTCACATCGTTATATTTCTATTGTTATGTTGATGACTCCACCACACCCATCATTATTGCTCCTTTCATTTCGAAATCTTTCGACACACCTACGAAGGATATCTTTATAACAATTGACCTTTGAGCTGTCTCGTATTTCTAACTCTGAGCAGAGATTTAATGGTTGTTATCAATCACTCAATAACTCGATTCCTTTATCTGTCTTGTTTCACTTTTTTTCTCTCTCACTATAAACAAAGTGCAAGAGTTTAGATGCTTTGAGGAACCTTCAGAATATTTTCATACAACACACAGTTGCTGGCACTGTTTTAAGAGAGAGTGGTTCGTACCTACATGGGGCACTCTTTACAAATAGTTGAGGG
>JABUQX010116936.1:7500-20000 GCA_015478945.1 Trachelipus rathkii
AAATGGATTATCCATCTAATTATTATCTTGATGGATTTTATAAATACTCCTGGGAATATAAATAGAGGTTATATATATACGCATTTGTGCATAGATTAAATACTTAGGTACACACACATACCTATGTAGTTATGTCATGTAGCCACAGGTACAGACATACATATGTAGTTATGTTATGTAGCCACACAGTCACTCAACAAAGAAAGTAATAATTTATATATATATATATATATATATATATATATATATATATATATATATATATATATATATATATATATATATATATATATATATATATATATATATATATATATATATATACATATATATATATATACTGACCCCTGTATAATTATAGGTAAATGCTATATTCTGTAATAATGCATAATTCATACCATGTACAACTTCTTTTTTTTTCACCTTCACCTTACGTACGAAATCCTGTTGTAGGTCCCTAAGGGATTTTTTTTTCTTTTTTTTCTTTTTTATAGTTAAATTATATTTGTACCTTTTTTTTTAATATTAATCGTTGAAGCTTCAAATTTTTAAAAGGTATTTTAAAGATGGAAGTTAAAAACGTTTATAATTTTTATTTTTTTTTTATTTTTACACCTTTATTAAATTATTTTTTAGGGAATGGGGTATATCTATCTCTATCTATCTCTATCTCTATCTCTATCTCTCTATCTCTCTCTCTATCTCTATCTCTATCTCTATCTCTCTCTCTCTCTCTCTCTCTCTCTCTCTCTCTCTCTCTCTCTCTCTCTCTCTATCTCTATCTCTCTCTTTCTTTTTCTCTTTCTATTTTTTTCTTTTTCTTTTTTTTCTCTTTCTCTTTCTCTTTCTCTCTCTCTCTCTCTCTCTCTCTCTCTCTATATATATATATATATATATATATATATATATATATATATATATATATATATATATATATATATATATCTTATCTAATATATATATATATATATATATATATATATATATATATGTGTGTGTATGTGTGTGTGTGTGTGTTTGAGAAAGATTTTCTCACGGTAATAACATTAAGGCGTATAAGCAATAAGGTTTGTTATTCCAAACAGTGGATTAAATGAAAATCCAACCTTCTATTCTTCCCATCCTCCCAATGACCTAATACCTTCCCTGAGAAAATCGGAACGAAGTTTTCGAGGATGCCAATATGGCTTGGCCCTTCTTATCTCGCAAAGTTGGGTACTGGGTTGAAGTAGATATTTCTATACCCCTCCCTCTTTTGTATACCCTACTTGTTACCTCTCTCTCTCTCTCTCTCTCTCTCTCTCTCTCTCTCTCTCTCTCTCTCTCTCTCTCTCTCTCTCTCGGACACATACACACACACATTGTTTTTAGTAATAGTGCAATGCTATAATTGGCGTATCTACCGCTCTTCTAATATGTATCTACCGCCCATCCAATAGATATATCTACCACCTTTCCAATAGATATATCTACCGCCCATCCAATAGATATATCTACCACTTTTCCAATAGATGTATCTACCGCCTTTCCAATAGATGTATCTACCCCCTACCATTCCGCATTCCCCTACCTCACTTACCTTCCCCTTCATCCAAAAATCTGGAATACTAATTTTTATTAATGTTGAGAAATCTTGAGAATCTTCAAAATTTATTTTCATATTTATTTCCTTTTGGGTATTTTGAAGAATCATGATAATCTTCTTTAATTAATTTAATTATAGCCACAAGCAAGCAAACAACATATACACGCCCACAATGGCGTACGCAGGGGGTGGGGGGGCTCAAAGTTACAGCCCCTCCCCTCCTTGCGAAATTTCAATGAATTAAAAATTTTATCAAAATTTTCAAAGCAATGAAAAAATTAGTAAAAAAAAAAAGTATGTAATCTGGAATATTCAGCTAACATCCCCCTCCCTTCTCCCCGAAATTTTTTTTTCTTACGCTAGTACGCACATATGTAAGGGGGAGTATGTGTATGTGACTATGTAATGGAAGTGGAACAACGCGTGTTTAAGAATGTTAAGAATGAAAGCGTCGTCCTATAGTATTATATTTTAACTAATGAAGCGTGAATTTTATAGGCGAAGGAATTTGGAGCTTTTGAGTTATGGAATTTTAATGGAACGTTTTAAAAGAAATTGGGGAAATTTTTAATCTCTCTCTCTCTCTCTCTCTCTCTCTCTCTCTCTCTCTCTCTCTCTCTCTCTCTCTCTCATTTTGTCCTTTAACAGTATGCACTGTATCTCAAACGTAATTTGTTTACCTATCTCTATTGTATTGACATAAATACCCTTAAATAAAATATTCAATATCATTACTACACGAACCCCAATTATCATCAGGGTCTCTCTCTCTCTCTCTCTCTCCTCTCTCTCTCTCTCTCTCTCTCTTCTCTCTAATATATTAGAATAAATACGCTTAAATAAAATATTCAATACCTTAATTTGGAACTATTATCATCAGGTCTCTCTCTCTCTCTCTCTCTCTCTCTCTCTCTCCTCTCTCTCTCTCTCTCTCTCTCTCTCTCTCTCTCTCTCTCTCCTCCTATATATCTCTCTCTCTCTCTCTCTCTTTCTCCTTTCTCCTCATTTTGTTGCTTCAATAAGTATTATAATCTCAAACATGATTTTGTTGCTTATCTATAGTTTCTTATTTTCTTTTCTTTCTTTTTTTTATATAATATATATTTGGACCATTTTCTTGTCCCATTTTTTTCTTCTTTTATTTCCAATATATTATTTTTCTACCACCATAAGTATCTTCGTTTATATAAATTGCCTGTCTCTCTCTCGTCTTGTATAAGCCCAATGAGCTTCTAAAGATACACAAAGCATTACCTGAGAGTAAAAGAGCTCATATTTAGAAATTGTTTATTTACTCTATGGATGAAAAATGTGCACTCAAAAATGCATCGGTTTTTTTATTGGGACTGAGAAAAGATATAGGCCTATGCTTTTATTAGTTAATATATATATACATATACATATATATATATATATATATATATATATATATATATATATATATATATCTATATATATATATACTCTATATATATATATATATATATATATATACATATACTATATATAGAAATATATATCTGCATATATATATATATATATACTATACTATATATATTTTATATATATATACACATACATATATATATATTTATATATCTATATATATATATATATATAAATATAATCTATATATATATATATATATATATATATATATATATATATATATATATATATATATATATCATATATATATCATATATATATATATATATATATATATATATAACCTCTTATCTTTTTCAAGCATCCATACTTCACATTAATGTATACTCTAAAAAAAATGTCGAGTATAGTAGGGTGGGCATTCAATCTTTTTCTTTTTTTACCAATGGCTAAAGGTGTGAAGTGCTGTGACATCATAGACATCGACTCTTTCTTCAATGCAATTATTAATTTCCGCATGGTCTTTTCACAAGACTATGAGATCCATCCTATGAGTCAGTAGGTTTATGAAACTCTTTTTTTGAAAGGGTTTTTGATGTTCGAGGAAAGGGTTTCAAATTCCCTGTAAAGATTCCGTTCGGAATTTCTTCTTTTATTTTCTTTTGTTTTGTCTTCTTTTTTTTCATATTTTTTTTTCTTCTTTTCGGTTGTCTGCTTGGATAAACTCATCAGTCCTGGAGGCTCCGTTCTTTATCTTAAAAAAGAAAATGAAATGAAGCAAAGAAATAATATAATAACAGCAATAAATTACGAGAAATAAAAAACTACAACAACAAATATAACACAACAATAACAACAGATATAACAACTGCAACTACTACAACAGCAACAATAACTTTTACTTTTACAACAATTTTCAATAACATTACAGCAATTACAACTGCTACAACAGTAACATAGAGTGCTCTTATGGCATTATTATTGGAAAAAACCAATGCACAATAAAGTAAAAAGAAGTGTGTTCAAACCAACTCAGAGATAAACAGCTCTGGCGTAATAAATCTACAAAAGTCTGTGAAGTTAAATGGGCCATGGATATCGATTACATTCATAAAACTAGACGATCAGACTCAAATGGGAGATAAACATACATGGTGCGATCACAAGTCAGTGATATGATTCAATTTAGTGACATTTATTATTTTGGTATTAAATTACCGGTTTGTTATACTGACTTTGTGTTTTTCAACTGAACACTTGTTTCACTAATATCTTTCGTTTGTGGGAACAATTTATCTTATCTCTCTTGAAGGTTAATTAAAAGTATTTAAAGAAAGTATTGTATACTCACTAACAACTTTCAGATAAAATGAATAGAACAGCTATGAAGCAAATGAAACAATTATATTATTGGTTGCGGTAACAATGCTGATAATGTGATGTTAATTACGCAAATCATTTGAATAAGTGCCCCACGCCCGTATTGAGTTATAATACAGTGGGTAATTCAAGCTAACTATTTGCGGAACGTTAAACTAATAAAATGTGTATCCGCATACGCTGGATGAGCAATTTAAAAATCTATATCCTTATCCGAGGATATTGAAATTTCTATCGGATAATCTTTTTAGTGTTATTAGTATTATTCTTCTTATTATTAATGTTATTATTATATTATTATTATTATTGTTATTATTATTATTTTGTTTATTATTATTTACATATGTAGTATTAATTAGTAAGTAGTAATTATCTTATCCGAGGATATTGAAATTTCATATCGGATAAATCTTTTAACATATTATATTATTATTATTATTATTATTATTATTATTATTAGTAGTAGTAGTAGTGTGTGATAGAATTATATTGGTTGGTCCCTTCATAAACAATTTAGAACATTTTGTAAACAAAAGTTGTATATCTTATATAGTATAAAAATAATATTTTATTGCTTGGATTTTGGCTTCGAAAAGCGCCATTCTATTATTATTATTATTATTATTATTATTATTATTATTATTATTATTATTATTATTATTATTATTTGCATATATAGTAGTATATTATTATTATTATTATTATTATATTATTATATACAAATGTGCTTGATCTAATTATATTATTTAATTAAACCCATTATTATTATTATTATTATTATTATTGATTATTATTATTATTATTATTATTATTAATTGTATTATTATTTATTATTATTATTATTATTATAGGCTTACTACGTAAGTAACCACTGCTGTTTTCAACTAACATTATTATTATTATACTATTATTATTATTATTATTATTATTATTATTATTATTATTATTATTACCTACGCATTAGCACTTCTGATTATTATTGAATAAAAATCGCAAGCATATTGGGAGCATATTTACATTACTTCGACTGCGTATGTGTGTGTCTCTGTTTGTACCCGTTAGTCGCCCTTGACAAAGATGGAATGTACTAAGGACATAATGTGTCAATTCCCTCTAAAGCAGGGTATTCGATCAGGCATCCTATAATAGGCACTTTTTTTTTTGTTTTTATTTTGACTGCATTACTTTATGTACAAGCGTAACATATGTAAGTAAAATATTTAGTACAATGTGTATTATTTATATGTAAGATTGTGTCCTTACTCTACTAAATTTAAATGTAGATACTAGATTATACCTGTACCTACACTTTATAAATATATATATATATATATATATATATATATATATATATATATATATTATATATATATATATATATATATATATATACTCACTCATATATATATATAATGTATTTGTAATGCTTGGTATTGTGGTGCATGTTGTGTATGTATATAATATATTTAAGCTAACCGTTAAAGTCAAGTTTTCTTTTCTTAACCTACATATAAGGTTTATTCTGAGGTGCCTGTTTTAACCTCTCTTGATTAGGGTGTAAACCTTTTGCATCTTGCCCATCATTAAATCTCTAGCTTGCAGTTAATGTAGATTGGGTAACTTTCTATCTATATATATACTATATATATATATATCTATATATATATATATATATACTACTCTTCATATATATATATATATATCTATCTATCTAGTGCTGATATATATATATACATAATCATATATTTAATAATATTAATAAAGTCTATTGCCAGTTATTTCTTATTTTTTTATGGAAACTGACTATTATCTTCTATCAGGATGAGATTGGGATAGCAAGACACAGGGTTTATAGAACATAAGATACTCTGCTATATATATATATATATATATATATACTATATATATATATATCTCTCATCTCTATATATATATATATATACTCTTCATATATATATATCTCTCTCTATATATATATATATATATATATATATATATATATATAATTTATTATTATATATGTTATTCTGAGTTGATGTTTAACATAATTTATTAATTTTATATTGTTGAAAGATAAATAATTTTTTTAAAAACAAAATATTATTTAAAAAATATTTTCCCCATATTCATATTTCTATTTTAGAACTATAATAATAATAATAATAATAATAATAATAATAATAATAATAATAATAATAATAATAATAATAATAATAATAATAATAATTATGATTATAGCAAGGAAGGATCATAAAATTAATAATAATAATTATTTGGATAACAAGGAGGGATCTTGACCTTATTCAGTTAGTAGAGAGGAAAGGGATCTTGTATGCCACTATAGCCACAAAAATATATAATATAATAATAATAATATTACTAATTTCAATAGATTCGCCGGTGAGTGAATGATCATATAGGAGTAGTATTTTCGTTTGGGAGGGAGAGGATTTGATGAAAATTGAGATATCGTTATTTTTGTGAGAGAGAGAGAAAGGTAGAAAATACTTAATAAAGGAGAGAGAGAGATTTAGTTTTCCAATGTGATGTGGTTTTTGTCGAGAGAGAAAGTGAAAAAATAGATAGGGAGAGAGAGAAGGGAGAGAAAATATAGAAGGAAGGAGAGAGAGAGAGAGAGAGAGAGAGAGAGAGAGAGAGAGAGAGATTTGACCCGGAAGATGTGAGTTAAGATATGCGAAAGTAGGATAAATGAAACCGAATGAGATAATAAAGATGTCTATATGAGTCCATCCATGGTTGGTTACATTCGCTTCAACAAAAATATACTTCAAACTCTCAAAAAAATAATAATAATAATAATCAGACAGACCCGTGTTTTTAATTCAATCGTTATAGTGATACCTGGATGATTGTTCTACTAGAAAGCGTACTCCATCTCCCTTCTTCTATCTTGGGTTGATGGAGATTAGAAAATCTTAGTATGAGAAGAGAAATAATGGGGCACTATCTTTCTTTTGGATTGAGAAAAATCCTCAAGATTTGAAACTTTATTATTTGATATATTATATATATATATATATATATATATATATATATATATATATATATATATATATATATATATATATACATATATATCTCTCTATAAATATATATATTGTCACTCTCTCTGTCTTGTTCTTTATTTTTATAATGGAGGAGCTTCCCCTACCACCATAAAAGCCAGTCCACAGCATGACGTTCCACAGGTCAAAATAAGAGAGCGTCGAGGGCGGGGCACTCCAGAAGGAAGTGCTCCATTGTGTCCTGGGATATACGACATCTAGTGCAGATGGGGGATATAACGTTGTCAAGTTTGAATCTGAATTTATATTGCATAAGATTTGGGTGGTGGCCTGATCTGCACCGGGCGAGGTTAATTTGGTTTCTTCTGGACAGTGATTCTTCTGTAGGGGAGATGTTTGGGGATGGGGTGTTTAGTAGATTGTTATTGGGGCGATTTTGTAGATATGTGTTAGTTAATTGTGTATGGATGTGAGAGAGCCAAGACCTATTTGGGGGTGGGGGAGGAATGTTGTTGTAGATGTCATTATAAAGTTTGGCTGGTGAGGAGGGAGGGGATTTTAGTCTGTGTCGGGGGGGGTTGGCGAGTATTTGGTGGCATGGATGGGTTGGATTGAGTGTTTTCTGGAAAAATTGTGTCCCTACCATCTTCAAGTGGGCAGGGATGGGAAGGATGTGTGTCTCGTCATGTAAATGCTGGATGGGGGTTGTTTTGGTACATCCAGTGATTATTCTAAGGGCAGTGTTTTGTGTAACTTGCAATTTATTTAGGTTGGATTGTGATAGTGCTGAGAACCATGCGGGGGAGGCATAGTTTATATTAGTTCTGAGGAGTTGTTTGTAGGTTGTGGTAAGGGTGTGTTTTCTGTCGCTGAAGTTGTGTTGGGAGAGGGTTCGGAGGGTGTTTAATTTCCGTTGGGTTGAGGAAGTAATTTGGTCGATGTGGGGGGAGAAAGTCATATGTGTGTCGTAAGTGAGTCCTAATATTTTTGGGGTTTTGTTTAGGGGAAGGAGGTTGTTGTTCAAGTAGACTATTGGGTGGAGTGAGGATTGGTGGCGGTCAGTGGTTAGGAGGGTAATGGAGGATTTAAGGGGGAAAGCTGTCATTCTATTGGTGAGTAGCCAAGTTTCTAATAATTGTAGGTATTCTTGGGTGTGCTGGGTGGCTGTGTTTACAAGTGGATGTTGGGAAATGAGACTGATGTCGTCTGCGTAAGTAATTAGTTTGGTGGATTGGTTGGTAGGGGTGGGCAGATCTGCTGTAAAGAGATTGAAGAGGAATGGAGAGAGAATGGCGCCCTGTGGTACGCCGTTTTGCAGTTTGATGGAGTGTGAGAGGGTGTTTTTATGAAGGACTTTGGCATATCTATTGGTAAGGAAATTTGAAAGCCACTTTTTATCATTGTTTTCTAGGGGGGATTGAAGAATTTTTTGTATAAGGATATATGTGGGGACAGTGTCAAAGGCTTTGTTAATATCGATGGCTGTAAGTATGGATCTGTGTGATGGGGATTGGTTGAAGCCATTAATTATGTGTTGTGTGAGGGAGGTGAGGGCTGTTGTTGTTGAATGATTGCCTTTAAATCCATGTTGGAATTCTGGGAGGGTGATGTGTGGGGATATTTTTTTTAATATTAGTTTCTCCAGCAGTTTGCTGATGGTGGAGAGAAGAGAGATTGGGCGATAGGAGGATGGGGAATTGGGGTCTTTTTTGGGTTTCAATTTTGGGATAATGAATGCTTGTTTCCAGATTGGGGGTATATAATTAAGTTTCCAGGATTTGTTAAAGATTTCTGTGATGAGGAGAATTGCTTTTCCTCCCAGGTGCTTCAGGTGGAAGTTTGAAATTGAGTCTGGTCCTGTTGCTGGTGAATTTTTAAGGGTTTTGATTGTCTCTGATATCATGTTGGTTGTAAAAGGAGGTGGAGGGTTGTGATCTGAGGGAAGTTTTTTGAGTTGTTTTTTTGTTAACCTATTAATGGGGAGAGTAGGTTTACGGGAGATATTAGCGTAGTGTTTTGCGAGGCTGTCTGCTTGTTGTTTTGGGGAAGGGAGTGAGTTGTCGGGCAAGGATGGGGATTCGTGTGAGGGAGGGGGGTTGTTTTGTGAGTTGTTTAGTTTTTTGATAACCTGCCAGGTTTTCTTATTATCTATGCGTGAGATGTTGTTTTGTAGGTATTCTGTAAACTTATTAGTAGTGTTAGTGGTTATGAGATTTGAAATCTGAGTGTTTAGGTTAGTTATTTGGTTAGTGGTTAATGTGGTGTATGGTCTGAGTTTTCGGAGGGAGTTTCTTTGTTTAATAAGTTGACTGATTTCGGGGGATAGTTTAGGATTGTAGGATTTTCTGTGACCCTTAGGTATGTAAAGATTGGCTGATTTGATGATTGTGTTGTTTAAGTGAATGATGGAGGTGTTTAATGTTGTTATGTCATGTATTGGTGTAGGGTTTATAAGGGATTCGATATGGTTAGTGAATTCTGTCCAGTTAGCTTTTTTGTAGTTAGTAAATGTGGTTGTCTTTTTTTGGTAGGTGGAGGTCAGAGATATGAGGATGGGGAGATGATCTGATTGTAGGTCGGTGGTTGTGTCCCAGGTTAGTCTGTGATGTAGGGAGGGGGAGCAAAATGTGACGTCTGGTGAGGTAGGGGATTGGTTGGCTTGGGGAGGGATTCTGGTGGGGAGTTTTTTTGAGTTAAGGATATTCAGGGATTCCAATTCATTAAGAATATGGTTGCCTCGGGGATCAGATGGGTAGTCTTCGTACCAGGCAGTGTGGTGTGCATTTAAGTCGCCTCCAATGATGAGATTTGGGTATGTTGGGGTTGTTGTTGTTGATGGGGGGGGTGTGAGGTTGTTTGGGGGCGGGTTTGGGGTGGTCGGGTGGCGAATATAAAGGTTGAAGATGTTGTAGGTGGTCTTGTTCAGGAGTATAGAACAAGATTGGGATTTTATTAATGCGGCGGGGAGTGGTGTGGAAGTGTTAGTAGTTGTATTATGATATGGTATGCTGTTGTGGATCAGTGTTAAAAGGGAGTGGTGAGGAGGTTGGGCAGGGGAATATATGGCATCGTAACCATAGAATGTGGGGAGAGGGGTGTTTTGGGCGAGGGAGGCTTCTTGTATAATAGCTATGTGGATATTGTGTTTTTTCAGGAAATGGTTAAGTTCTATGGATTTGTTGGTTAAGGCCGTTAATATTGAATTGTAGTATGTTGAGTGTTTGGGGATTAGGTTTGGTCGGAAGAGGGTTTTGGTTGGTGGTGTGGGGGCTACAGGTTGTACAAGTGTAGCCCATATTGTATCTGGGGAGGGTTCGGAATGGTGAGTGGGACAGGTGTGTGCCCATCCCATTAACTAACCACTATGGATACTAATGAGTCCAACTTGTTTTTGGCAGATAGACGTAAATTAGGAGGTCCCAGGTTTGTATAGTTATCTCCCGACCGTAGGGTGTGTCCTCCTACAATGAGAGTAGATAGACAGAAAAGGCGTTGAACGTGACGATAAGTAGTAGGAGAACGATAGTAAGTGGTGTAAAAACATAACCTGTGGGCCCGGCCCCTAGCTGGCTCTTTTGGCAGTAACCTCTGGGTGGAGAGGTGTGTAATCTTGCAGGTATTGCTTTGAGGTAATACTTGATATCTTCCCTGAGCTGGATACTGTCAGTTGCCCTGCTTGAAAGGTTACACATCACAACCTATATATATATATATATATATATATATATATATATATATATATATATATATATATATATATATATATATATATATATATATATATATATATATATATTAGTTATATCGATATATATATATATATATATATATATATATATATATATATATATATATATATATATATATATATATATATATATATATATATATATATATATATATATATATATATATATATAATTATGAGGCTCCAGCTTCAGCTCAACTTAAAAAAATTTCCTCTGGGGCTCCACCAAAAATTTTTTTTATTACAATTATTATTATTATTATTATTATTATTATTATTATTATTATTATAGTAGTAATAGTAGTAGTATTAACCAGTGATGCAGTTATTAATTAAACTTTTATAGCTAATTAGATGAGGAAGAGAAATCAACTAAAAAGATAACAAAAAAAACCTACATAATTAAAATTAAGGATAAATTCTTCTCATTGCAGACAGGGCCTCTAGACACACACACACACACATACACACACACACACACACACACACGTACACACATACATACAGGCTTGCGCGAACGTATGCAAACACACGTAATTTGTTTCTCAATGACAAAATCAGTTCATATTTAATTTTCGGTAATTCAGTTTTTAAGTTGATTCTTTTTTATAATAATAATAATAATAATAATAATAATAATAATAATAATAATAATAATAATAATAATAATAATAATAATAATAATAATAATATGGAATACTTGTTAGTAAACCCCCACATATATATATATATATATATATATATATATATATATATATATATATAACATATATATATATATTTAGATATATATATATATATATATATATACTCTTATATATACCTATATATATATATATATATATATATATATATATATATATATATATGAGCTGGAGACGGTTCCCAATTGGGAGTATAAAATTTCTCAGAGCAGAACACACTATAGTTAAAATCTAAATAACAAATAGCGTTTTTGCAATATTTGACACCTCAATATATATATATATATATATATATATATATATATATATATATATATATATATATATATATATATATATATATATATATATATATATGTATATATATGTGCTATTTCCATACACTCGCGTGCCCGCCACACCCATTATCTTACATATAAAGTATACATACATAATTTGACTTTTTAAATATACCATTCTATTTGTTGTTTTTTTGTTTTGTTTTTTTAACTAAGGAAATTTATCTTCATTTTAAAAACCACCAAGATTATTATTATATATGTGGTATTCTTCTATACTGCCTCCTGCTACTCAATTATTATCCAATTTTATTACATTTTTTTTATTTTTCTTTTTTTTTATTGTATTTTTTTATTGTTTTTGTTATTTATTTTTTTTTTTTATTGTAT
>JABUQX010116938.1:0-10000 GCA_015478945.1 Trachelipus rathkii
CTACTTTACATACCCTCGATGTTACTCACTACCATTTTATATAATAAGGGCCATATTAAGCTTACGGTACTATACAGCTATTGCAGTAGGTTATGACATTATATATATATATAATATAGTGGTATACTCACCCATCTAATATATACACGATTATTGTTAAAGTTAATTCATTGAGCAATACTATAGCAACGCATGCAAGAAATTTTAACACAATACCTATAATGCATAAGGCATTGCCTTCACATACTTACATATACGTTATATTTATATGTATATCATATATAATATAGGTACATTACTAGCATCCATATATATAAGTTTAATATGTAATGGTAGTTCTATCACTTTATTATTATACTCTATTATTATTTTATCTATTCAGGTAGTAATAATAGGATTATATATATTTAATATCATATATATAATATATATATATTTATATTATTTAAAATTATACTATTAGTTTTATATATACTCTTGTACTTATACTATATTATATTAATTAAGTATTTCCTTTAAATAAAAATATTTTTTCCCATACTGAGTTAATCTCTACAATTACTATATATATATATTTTTATGAGTTCTTATATAATACACTATTAATATCGCTTATATCCATTATTATATAACTTAGGTATATGATTACATTATTTATGTATTCGTGAGATTTTTAAATATTCATCCTTTTCACTTTCCAAAATTACTTAATATTTGTTAATTCCTTCTATGTAGTAAAATCGGTAAAAGTTTGCCGATGACGATGACGATTGAAAAAAAAATATGCCGATTTTGCCGATGACGATAACGATTAATCGTCCCATCACTAATATATATGTTACGGTGAGTACCAATGTACTCACCAAATCTAGACAAACTAAAAACTTGGTTACAATAATTAAAGAAAAGTAAAAGACAAGAATCGTCAAAAATTGCTGAACAGATACCTTGCTCCAATCTGTAGACGAATATTAAGTTCCCTCGTGAATCGGTGTCGTCTTCTCAAATTCTTGGATGATGGTATCTGCTTCGATGAGAGTATTAAGCTTCACCTCCTGGCTGGTAGTTGCACTGGGACTCAGCTCTATCCCGACAGCTACTCCTTCTTGATCACGATTCCGCTCACTTGCACCTCTAGATTCTTCCACTATTTCCTATAACTCCTAGAAAATGTTGAATAACACTCTGGACGTTCGGATAATAAAAGAGAGGCAACTTCATCAACTTATTTAATAAAAATTTCAATAATGTAGAATATTCTGATCTCGATTTGCTGATCAATCACTTGTTCAGATGGATAGCCCTGCGATGATTCTTTAACAATTTTATAACCGGGTTTGTATATTTATCTTGGAAGAATTAGATCTAGACCCGTGTAACCGTGTTGTGTTAGGTACTAGGTGCTCAAATGAATCTAATGTGACTTAACTTAAATTACAATATCTTGATTTTCATTTATTGGTGCTTTTCTCAAAATCTGGAATCTTCGTTATCCGATCAGTAGATGATTGTTGTTCTTCAACGTGACTTCTTAATGTAGATTTACTAGTAGGTAGAATATGAAGATCCTTTCCAATCCAGAACTCAAAATATGAAAGTTAAATGAACCCCCGAGATGAAATTCAAGTGGTCCTGTGATATGAAATTTGAGTTGTCCTGTGATATGAACATCAATCTTTGATCACAATTATGCAAGTTAAGTGGATCCTCGATATGAATCGTCAATTGGACCCATGATATGAACATCAATCTTTTCACAATGTATGCAAGTTAAGTGGACCCTCGATATGAAAGCCCCTGTTAATAACACAATACATTTAGTTTTTCTTGTCATATCAATTCATCTTCAATTATTAATGTCGTCTTATTTTTTAAAGTGGTACTCACACCTTTCTTTGATCCTGTTATAGGATTGACTGCGAGGGGACGTCTTGTATGACAAATCCAAAGAGATGTTCCCAAATAGAGAGTTCCTGCACGCGTAATGAATATGCTTATGTTATTTTAGTCTTTTTTTTATTTTTACTTATTTTACTATTATCTCTTATAGAAATAAATTCAACTAATTAATTACCGCTGACAAGCCGCAAGATTGGCGGCGATCCTTCCACCTAGATGGTTATCGATGGATTATCTTCTTTTCTTTCTTTTGTGAATGGAGATGTAATCTAATTTCTGTATTTCTTCTTCTTCTTCATATTGTGGGTTGTAGTCGATCCCTTTCTCTTTTTTACTTTGTGTTATATTTTTTTTTTAATTATTATCTTTATAACCAATTTTACATGTGATATTTTTAAATATAAAACTTATTACCAGGAGTAAGTATCTCTATTTCTATCAAATTTAACAGTTTTATCAATTTTTAATAATTTAAGGGTATAATCTGTCGAGTTTAACTGAAATTAAATAAGCAATTAGTTGTTCTTAATCAGATTTTCTTTTCGTTTTGGTTTTTTTTTTTTTGTTGTTTTTTTTGGTTTATTACTTTCCTTATCTACTTTTTCACAATTTTTTTTTTTGTGTAGATTACCACCATAATATATCTAATATAATAGTAATATGACTTCCTTGGTTTCTTCTCTTCTTCGTGGCGTTCAAGCCTCCACTGGACAACGAGAGAATGACCAGGCAGAATTCTGTCTTATATTGTCATCAGAGCACCAGCCTTCAGTTACTTAGCGCACGGTACGTACGTACGTCGATCCTTGCTTTTAAACACTTCACTCTAACCACAGCGCTGAACAGAGCCTTGTTGTACAATATAGATTTTTTTTTTGTAAGGATATATAGCTACTTATTTTAGTATTTAATTATAAAATTTTTGTGAAGTCCGCACATTACTTTAGCAGGGCAGAAGTGAGGACGTGGCGGCACGGTGCGCGACGTTGCCGATAGCGGAAGCTTGTGATCTGGTCTGAATAAGTGCACCGGAGGGCGCACGCTGGGAACTAAATCGTTTTCCTCGAGGCTGCGGACGGTGCGCTAGCGGAGCTAGACCCCTAAATGAGCGGGTGGCCCCACCTCTGATATATATGATTATATATATTATATATACTATAATATCCTATATATATATATATACTTATATATATATATTATATATATATATATAGTTATATATAGTATATATATTATATATATATATATATATATATATAGCAGAGTATGGCACGCGCCATGCTCTTTAAGCTCAGCTCCTTTCCATTGAGTTTCCTCTTTCTCTTTGCTTACTTTTGTCAAGTTTTCTTTCTGATCGCTCCATTTCAGTACTCGTTGATGGAGCGATCTCTTCCTCCTTTCCTGTTAATTGTGGTGTTCCTCAAGGTTCTGTTCTATCGCCTACTTTATTCTTACTTTTCATCAACGATATCATCAACTGCACTTCTAACTTTGTTTATTCTCACGCCGATGACTCAACTCTTCATTCTTCCACTCATTTCAAATCTGCTCCCTCTTTTGCATTTAGAATTGCCTCTAGGCTACAGATTTCAGATTTTATTCTTACGGATCTGGATGAGATTTTCCGGTGGGAAACCTTGTTAAATTCAACTGTTTAAAAACTCAACTTCTTTACAACTCGTTCTCAAAAACGCCTCCCAACATTCCTATCTACGACGGCTCTAGGGTCTCACCTGTGAACAACGTAAACATTCCTGGTGTGAAGATACACAGCAAATTGTCTTGGAAAACTCATTTTACAGTGGTTGCTAAGGTGGCCTCATAGAAACTTTGAGTTCTGTTAAGGCTGAGGAAATTTTTTCTCCTTCACATCTTCCACAGTTATTTAAGGGCCTTATCCGCCCTTGTATGGAGTCCTGTTCTCACATTGAGGGGGGGGGGGGAATCCGACTCCACCCTTCTTTTGGATAGGGTTGACTCTAAGGCTAAATGACTAATATATTGATTCAAAAGAAAAGCTGTGTGATTTTGTACTTTTGTTTGAACGATTGTGCCAAGGAAAAAGATTAAAATTAATCCAACTAAAAGTAAAGTGATGAAAATTAATACAAAACCCAAAGGAGACAATTCTCAACCATGGTTGGGTGAAATAAAGATGAATGGGGAAAGCCTAACAAGATCTACAGTCTTTAGTTACTTAGGGAAGGATATTGGAGCATTCGGAGGGATGAAAGAAGAGATTGACCATATGGTTGCGGAGGGTGAAAGAGTATTAAGTAGTCTTTAGAAAATTATGGAAAAAGAGGAAATTTATCCAAAGAAGGTAAAAATAAATTTATTTGATTGTGTATTTGTTCCAACTGTTTTGTATGGATGTGAAATTTGGGCATTAAATTCAAAGTTGAAAAGAAGAATTGAGGTTTTGGGAATGAAATGTTTTAAATGAATGAGTCAAAGGAGATTTTACTCTCCATCAGCGGGATTCGAACATTGGACTCCGCGTCGCTGAGTAACAATGACCGGGAGCTTTATCCGTGGAGTAAAGAGAAGTGACATTATCAGAAATGCAAAAATAAGAGATATGTGCTACTAGGAAACAAGCCTGGTAGAAAGAGCGAATAAAGGAATACTGAGATGGTATGGACACCTGCTTAGAATGAATGATGGGAGACTGGCTAAGAAGGTTTTTATGTCTGAGGTAATAGGTAATAGAAGAAGAGGCAAAGCCAAATGAAGATGGTTTGATGGAATAAACGAGCTGTTACCAGCAAACGGCATTAGTTTGGACGTAGAAAGTAGATGAACTAAAGATAGGGTCACTTGGAGGAAAGTAGTGTATGGGACATTCCTTTAAAGATTTCAGATATCTGAACAGCCCGGAAGAACACAACAATTTGATCTTTCCGGATCTGGAACTGACACCAACGACCCCGCAGCTATGTGGGAGACAGTGATGGTATATAATATATATATATATATATATATATATATATATATATATATATATATATATATATATATATATATATATATATATATATATATATATATATATATATATATATATATATATATATATATATATATATATATATATATATCAGAGGCGACTCCTACACTCGGGCTGCTCGGGCTTAGCCCGAGTTATCATTATAGAAACGATCGATCTTTGCAAATTTCATAATGTTACGATAAAATTCTCTTAATTTTTGCGAAAATTGGCCAATAAATAATATTACATAATATAAAAGATTATGCAAAATTGAAACAAAAAAATGTAAGAATAATCGCTATTAAATAACGCTTTTAATCCATTGAAAATGTGGCTGTTAGTGCTCAAATCGAATAGCGGATATTGTTTGTGTGAATTTAGAGTATAAAATTGTTTATAAATACTATGTTTATAAATAATGTGTTAAACATAAATAATAAATAAAAATTTTATAACAAACAATATTTAACAAAGTAAATAAAAAAATTTAAGAAATTAATAAAACATGCATAATAATAATTTATAAAAACCATAAAATGTAATAATATGAGATGATCATGAAATTAATTTATATTAAAAAATTTTTAAACAGGTATAGCTCAAGTATCACATATATATATTATATATATATATATATAATAAAAATATATATATAAAATATATATATATATATATATATATATATATATATATATATATATATATATATATATATATATATATAATAATAATAACATAATATATATATCTATATATATATATATATAGAGAGAGACTTGTAGTGGTAGAGGATTGCTGGGTCATATATTATACCGATGACGTAATATATAATATAATAATATATATATATATATATATAATATATATATATGTAATAATATATATATAATATATATATATATATATATATATAATATATATATATATATATAATATAATATATATATATAATATATATATATATATATTATATATATAGCGCTCATATTATTAAATATGGTTTATATAATGTTCATATGTGCATATGTGATGAAAAAATGTTTTGAATAAGGAGAAATAAAAAATATATTTTCTGTATAAGTAAGAGAATTAAAGAAAACGAATTCGGGGTAGTATTTATATTGTAATATATCTATTTTGTTTTGTTTTATTATTTAGTTTTTTTCTTCTTCATAAAATGTTGTCTTTATAATATAATAATTGTTTATAATATTTTCTATATAAAAATTGATGTTTATATTATATATAACATTATTTCTTAGACAACTTGTAAAATGCATTTTTTGGCGAGTTTTTTTTTCTTTTGGTTGACGGGTTTTTTAAAATAAGGTTGATGTTTCGTTTGTAAAATGAAAACTTGACTCGAGCGTAAAGCATCGAAAAAAATTAATAAATATTTAAAAGTAATGTGTTTAACTTAAGGTCAGCGACTCGTTTATATATATTAAAGATGGTGTTTAAAAATAATAACTAAAAATATAGTTTCATCTCCCATTAATTGTATAACTATAAAAGAGTTGTAACGAATTACGTTGTTGACATTAGCCTCGATTTATCAAAGCTTAATATATTAGCTTCCGACAGAGAAAGAGGCAACATATCCGGTGCTTTCTTTTTAGATTCTACAACGTAAAATGGAAGTCATAACTAATGTGAGACTTATAAAGAACCTTAACCGAAACCCGTGTAGTGGAAGAGGAAGGGATAACTTCAACTTCTCATATATATATATATATATATATATACATATATATGTATAAATACTATTTACAAAATCTATATTTACGATATATATATGCACTATATATATATATATATATATACAGTAGCGGCGCTAAGGTCTTCGGGGCCCTCCTGCAAAAATTTTGAAAGTCCCTCACTTTATATATATATATATATATATATATATATATATATACTATACTAATATATATATATATATATATATATATATATATATATATATATATATATACATATATATACATTGTAAATTATTTTATTCAATCATATATATATTTAAAAGATTACAAGTGATTTACTGGGCTTTAATTTACATTACAAACAACCAGTGGAATATGCATGGTTTATATATATATATATATATATATATATATATATATATATATATATATTTATTTATATATATTTTCTTTATATAAAAACAAACAGAAAGATATACATATTTCATATATATATATATATATATATATATATATATACTTATATATATATAACTACTATATATATATATATATATATATATATATATGTATATATATATACTATAATATATATATATATATATATATATATATATATATATATATATATATATATATATATTTACCTTCTTTAAATTTTTCCTAATCTTCGCTTCTTTTGAAGAAGAAATACGTTGACTGCTTGATCAATATTAATTGCTCGAGTTTCTTCATGTTCGATACT
Source organism: Trachelipus rathkii (assembly GCA_015478945.1). Taxonomy (NCBI): domain Eukaryota; kingdom Metazoa; phylum Arthropoda; class Malacostraca; order Isopoda; family Trachelipodidae; genus Trachelipus; species Trachelipus rathkii. The sequence continues at coordinate 7,340 of JABUQX010116938.1, forward strand.
CAGAATTGCCAAGTCGCTCAGTCTTGACTGGCTCATAATTACTTCTCAAGTAATTTTTATGTTTAATTTTGAGAAGCTTCTCTCTGCCGTTGCTGTTGTAACTGGTAGAGTAAAATATAGCTGTATTGTTGCTATTAGTTCGGGAAAGCTACTTAACAGGAAGCTGTTTTCTTCGATAAGTAGTCGGGCAATATCTCTGATATTTCTTTTCGTATCGTTATCGATCTCTTTACCTAATAAACTTCTAAATAATAACACTTCAGCAATTAGATTGCAAGTAATTTCACTGGGGTATTTGCTTATGAGGATGTTTACTTTTTCTGAAATTTTCTCTTCAGTCAGTTTTGTTAAGCTTTTTGGTTCCAAAAATGAAAAGTTTTCTGCAACCGTTTGTAAACTAACGAATCTATTTTTGATCTGTTTAATTGCAATATCCAGTGATGTATTGAATATATTTATTTCAAAAGCTTTCAAAGGATTGTCTATTCTGTAGTCCGATGCTATTTCATCAAAATAACGCTTCACAGTTCGTCTGCGTTTCTGTTTTAGTTCACATGAAATATTCCATGTAAGTGCCAATTGCTTTGCTTCAAGGAAGAATTCGGAGAAGTTTTTCCTCGAATGTTGTAATTCTTCATTGGCGTGACTCAGGAAGAAACATGCTTTATGAAGATCAACTGACTTATTTTGTACACTTTCAAAAGCTCTGCTAATGTTTTCAAGAATTTTGTTTTTTAGGGGAGGGTCCATTCTTTGCTTCACGCTAAGCCCAGTTTTCACCCCCCACAAAAATGGACATAAAATTCGAAATTTTCAGCCGATTTTGACTATAAACACCAAACTGTAGCTTTTTTTGACCTCTAAAACGTCGTTTTCCAGTGTTTTTCTGCGTCTGTAGTCATTGTTTTGGTATTTTCAATTTTTTGAAAATCTAGGTTTTTGACATTTGTCGAAACTCCTCCTAAACTATTTTTCGAAATGACTTCAAACTTGAAAAATACAAAGATTGAACTATTATCTAAAAAGTGTAGCAGGGGAATTTTAATATTTGACCCCATATCTGAACATTGGTCGATTTTCAAAACCTACTATTTTTGGGTTTTGAAATTGAAAAATTAGAATATTTTTTTTCCGTTTATCCGATGCGCATGAAATTTTCAGTACATTTGTAGTCGGAGATGCACATTTCTTACTCAGATAATTTCTTTGTATATGCAGTAGTTTTGGATTTTTTCTTGGAACAAATTTTCAAAAAAAAATTTTTCTTTTGAGTATACAAAAAAATTATCTAGGTAAAAAAAATGTATCTCGTCCGCTATACTAACCTGAAAATTTGATGTTTGATAAGTAAAAAAATTCATATCAATATTTCACTTTTTCGAGCTATTAAATTATGAAAAGTGAAAAATTGATTTAAATTTTTTTCTTATCGATCAGCATCAAATTTTCAGGGCTTCATATAAATGTGAGCTTGAATACATCTTTTTACTTAGATAATTTTTTATATACTCAAAGAAAAATTTTAAAAAATTTCCAAAATTTTTTTGAAAATTTGTTCAGAAAAATCCCAAACTATTGCTTATACAAGAAATTATCTAAAGTAAGAAATGTGCATCTTCCCCGACTACAAATGTCCTGAAAATTTCATGCGGATCGGATAAACAGAAAAAAATATTCCAATTTTCAATTTCAAAACCCAAAAATAGTAGGTTTGGAAAATCGATAATGCTTTCAGATATGGGTCAAATATCAAAATTCCCCTGCTACACTTTTTAGATAATAGTCCAATCTTTGTATTTTTCAAGTTTGAAGTCATTTCGAAAAATAGTTTAGGAGGAGTTTCGACAAATGTCAAAAACCTAGATTTTCAAAAATTGAAAATACCAAAACAATGACTACAGACACAGAAAAACACTGGAATACGACGTTTTAGAGGTAAAAAAAAAGCTACAGTTTGGTGTTTATATGGTCAAAATCGGCTGAAAATTTCGAATTTTATGTCCATTTTAAGGGGGGGTGAAAATTGGGCTTAGCGTGAAGCAAAAATAGGCGCCACCCTTTAATCATTAATAGAAAAGAAAAAGAGTCCAGATGTTTCCTAATGACGAGAGCCTGTTCTACTTCCTGTTTATTGTGACTAGACAGTATAATATTCAGCACTGAGTGATCTTTTTGAAATTATATCCTTAGGAAAGGGACCTAAATTGCGGCATGGTTCACAGGTTAAAAATTTTTCTCTGGCTTCTTTAAGGCGGCTCCACACATGCGGAGTTTGTCGAACCCTTTGCCAAACATCCAATATGTGCATGGGTCAATTTGGCAAGCTTTGCTCATTTGCTTGGTTTGCCAAATACACAAATCTTTTCCACAAGCGATGGAAAAGATTTGCGTCGGCATGATTCACCGGCTAAAATTTTTCCTATGGCTTCCTTAGAAAGAGTCATAGGAAAAAATCCAATGTCATTTTGGAATTTATTTTTATACGAAATCTTAGCCACGGTAGAGTTTTCGATAACGCATCTATCAACGTCATTGTTAACGTCGGTTTCACATTCTTTTGATCTACCCTTTACCTCTTGTGTACTTCTAATTTCAATAAGGTTCAAAGAGCTCGATGTAGAAGCAATACAATCAATATTTAACTCGGATGCAGGATTTTTG
>JABUQX010116938.1:17500-27500 GCA_015478945.1 Trachelipus rathkii
AGAATGGAAACTTACTAAACAATAGAAACTATTATATCCCATCCCAATATTCAACCAACATTTGATATAATTTAGGTTGGGTGTAGGGAAATAAACAACCCCATTTGTTATTTTGCTCAGTTTCCTTTTTAAAATACTTCAAGACTACGTACCTTACACCAGGAATTGTATTAACAATTTGCCCATCGTTGGTTATCCATGTTAGGGTTGGCGCCGGCGATCCGAGGGCGGCGCAGCGCATTGTAACTCCCCTTGAATCAATGATATGAATCCTTGACGGGGGTTCGAGAACAAATTCAGGGCTAGAGAGAAGGGCGTAAGCATCGCTTATTAATATCAAAATGTGAATGATGAGAGGAAACATATTGGACAGCTCTGAAAAAAAGGAGAAATAATATATATTTAATAATAGAAATATATTTAACAAAATATAACTATATGAAATATATGCTAAGATAACCTATAATAATATTACTTACTAATAACACACGACCAATACTATATGTATGTATGTATACCATAACCTTAACATATGCTGCTATACTTATATAACCTTATATATAGACAGATAACTTAATAATACAATTTAGATTACAAGAGAGTTTTAAGAGAAGTGTTATTATAACTTTAAAAACAGAACCCAAAAATGATGATCTAAGGACTTTAGGACTCAAAATATTCGAAGGGAAGCTAATAATAACATAAATATTATGAAACTTAAGAAATTATGAGAGAATAAGATTTGTTTTATAGTCTCTCTCTCTCTCTCTCTCTCTCTCTCTCTCTCTCTCTCTCTCTCTCTCTCTCTCTCTCTCTCTCTCTCTCATGAAACTTTTCCTATATTTTTTTATTTACTTTAGAGGTCTCTCTCTCTCTCTCTCTCTCTCTCTCTCTCTCTCTCTCTCTCTCTCTCTCTCTCTCTCTCTCTCTCTCTCTTATTTATTATTATTATTATTATTATTATTATTATTATTATTATTATTATTATTATTATTATTATTATTATTATTATTATTATTATTATTATTATTATTATTATTATTATTATTATTATTATTATTAAATCATGAATAAAAAATTTATTTAAATGAAGAGCATGAGCATGACTTATAATTTTTGTGGAATAGAGTTATTTATGCGTTTAATTTCAAATTTGAGAAAAATACTTTTATCTAAATGAAACGCTGATTGTACTGAATTTTAATAAAGCTTAAAAAATATTTTTTTTATTATTAATATTTATTGATAAATTATTAACTAAAATATTTAATAGGATAATATTATTATTTTATTATTACTACCAACTATTTTGTGGGTTTTAAAACGTAATGGTTGGCAAAAATTTTAAAATTTTACGAATCCAATTTTTTATAAGTTTACATTTAACAACTATTGACATACATTTCTAAGTGTACTTATTCATGTAGATTGAGAATGGGGTGTACTTAGCTTTGAATGCAATTACCCGTGACCTTTGAGTATATTTAGGCTTGTACATTAATTATCAGGTGTGCTTAGGCATATATTTTGAGAATAAAATGTATGTACGGGTGTACGTTGAGTAATTGATTGTACTTGACATGTCTAGTAAGCATCGTGGGTTCTTAATCATATATTTTAAGATTAGAATACACGTTCGTACCAAAAGAAATTGCCGTGTACTTGGAGAAATCGAAAGAAATTGCCGTTTACTTTGAACGTCAGTGTACTTAGGAATATATTTATACAATCGAATGCACGTGAGTTTGTACTGGCATATTTGTAGATACTGTACTGTGACTTTTTTCTGAAAAAATTTTCTGTTCAAAATTTTCTAAGTTTAGAAAAGTTAAGGTAAGTTTATTTTTTATGCAATTATTTGGTATGTAGCAGAAGCTTCTGAAATAATTCTGGCTTACTAATGGCCATAAACAACTTTACTTAACTTAACTTTTCTGTGTATTGAATCAGGATAAATGCCTTTATTTTCAGTTTAAATAGGTAATCTGCAATTCCTTTACAGACTTTGTGATTTTTTTTATTGATATATATATATATATATATATATATATATATATATATATATATAATTTTTAATGATCTAGTAATCATAAATAAGTCTTTTTATGCATAATGAATTAACTGCTCAATATTTTAACTGATGAATATAAAAAAAAACTAAATAACACACACACACACCTATATATATAATATATATACTAATAACATATTTGGAATAACCAATATCGCCTTAACTATATATATATATATATAACCTATATAATATAATATAATAGCCTTAATATATATATATGTATATATATAACCTTAACCATACTATATATATATCAGAGGCGACTCCTGCACTCGTGCTGCTCGGGCTAAGCACGAGCTAATAGAAACGATCTATTTTGCAAATTTCATAATGTTACGATACAACATCCCTCTTATTTTTTTTTTCGAAAATTGGTCAAAATAAATAAAATTATTGTAAAATTAAAAGGTAAAAATAACCGCTATTAAATAACGCTTTTAACCCATTAAAAATGGCGGCAGTTCAAGCCTAGATCGATTGGCGGAGACAGTATCTGTGAATTTAGGTGACTTTATATATTGAGTTTAACATGAATCAACTATAAAAGCGTTTTATAATATAAAATTTTTTATAAGTATATAATATATAAAAAAAATATATATATATATATATATATATATATATATATATATATATATATCTTAATATAATAGCAATAACTAACCTTATAATAACCTTCTTGCATATAATATATGCTATTTGCTATGAGTAAAAAGGAGTGTACGCCTTAACTTAATAACTAATATATGCATATATATAATATCTTCATATAATATGTAGCCAATAGCCATAGCCAATAGCACTTGTAGTAATGGCATACTAATATGTAACCAACCAATAACCAACAACCAACTTATCCCAATATACAGCACTAGCCTGTGTAACAGTAGTATGAAGTAGGCTGAAGAAGGCACAGTGGTAAAGTTGCTGGGTCCTTAAACTGGTGTAATATATATATATATATATATATATATATAACATATATATACTATATATATATATATATATATATATATATATATAACTATATATTATATATATATATATATATTAATAGAAAAATTTATATTTGAGTGATCATTAAAATATGTACTTAGTTTATAGAGTCAGGCTGAAGCACTTTTCTCATTAAATTCTATATATGAATGAAAATATCTTTAGAAACTAGAGTCATGAGAGATGTAATGTAACAATTTTGCTCACATCGAACTATACTTAAGAGATGGCTAATATCCCTGCTTTATGTGATTATGCAGATTTAGTTTATTAAAGGAAGATACTTATATATATATATATATATATATATATATATATATTATTGGTTTCACAACTATATATATATATATATATATATATAATATATATGCTGCTATATATATATAGCATATGCTCCCAGTAATAACAACCAACAACTACGCTCAGCAACTGTATATATTTATATATATATAATCTGTTGGTTTCACACTTTATAACGGGAAACATAAACAATAAAAACAAAAACTAGGTTCTATTATTTTAGCAGCACGAAGAAAACTAATGAAGTCTCATTCTAAATATGAAAAAAAGGTCTAAATTTCTCCTCCTGTGTCTTCAAAGGATTTCTACGAAAAAATAAATCATTTCTGATAATCATTTTCTCTCCTCCAGCCTTTATTCCTATTCTTTCGAGCTCATTTCTCGTCCTTAAAGAGAGACTGAGTATGCAAATGACTTCCTTTAAATAGGTCCTTGGCATATTTTATATCTCTATCAGAAGAACAGCCCTCTCTCTCTCTCTCTCTCTCTCTCTCTCTCTCTCTCTCTCTCTCTCTCTCTCTCTCTCTCTCTCTCTCTCTCTCTCTCTCTCTCTCTCTCTCTCTCTCTCTCTCTCTCTCTCTCTCTCTCTCTCTCTCTCTCCCCTCTCTCTCTCTCTCTTTCTCTCTCTCTCTCTCTCTCTCTCTCTCTCTCTCTCTCTCTCTCTCTCTCTCTCTCTCTCTCTGGCTCGATTTGGCAGCTGAGACTTCTCAACCTTTTTTCTTTATTATATTGCTCTGTTTTCACTTTTTATGAGAATTATGAATTTCAGGATTGAATAAATATCAAATATTCATTTTTCCCTTTCTATTTATAGCGGGGCCTATTGATATTTGATATTCGGTGGTTAAAACCTTTTGCGTACGTGTGTGTATGAAATAATAATATATATTATTATTATTATTATTATTATTATTATTATTATTATTATTATTATTATTATTATTATTATTATTATTATTATTATTATTATTATTATTATTATTATTATTATTATTATTAATTATAGAATTGTTTCCGGTAACTTTACTTTCGATGATCTCAAAAATTATTAAAATAATTAGGGCTAATTATCTCTAACGCTATAATTTAAATAGTATATAAATTTTTTCTTTATATATTCCAAACAATAAAAATTATTTAGTTACCCCCTTTCTTTAAAAAAAAAAAAAAAAAAAAAACAAAATAAAAAAAATTTGACTTCATTAGCTTATCTATTTCAAACACAATCAAGATTATTTAGTTACCCTTTTAAGAAAAAAATATATAAAAAATAGCTAAAATAATGTTAAAATTTAATTAGTTATCCATTTCAAATATAATCAAAATTATTTAGTTGCCCTCTATATGAAAGATTATTTTTAAAAGTTAAAACTTTTTTAATAGTCGAAAAGTTGATAAAATCTTATTGGCTTATAAATTTAAACCATTTTACAAAAATTATTTAGTTACCCATATTTAATTTTTATTTCACTTTTAAAAATTAAAATTAAAATATAATCAAAAAGGTTTTAAAATCTCATTAGCTTATCTATTTCGAACACAATGAACATTATATTTAGTTACCCCTTTTAAAGAAAACATTTTTTTAAATTTAAAACCTTTAAAAAGTATTAAAAAAAAAGGTAAAAAAAGAAGTTATTAAATTAGTCCATAATACCGTAAAGTGAAATTTAATACTAATTAATTTCTTTCGTTCTCAAACTATAATTTAAAATTTTTTTCCTCTTCCTTGAAGTCTGAAATCCTTGAAAAATTGGTTAAAATTTTTTTTTTTTTTTTTCAGATGTAACTGATAAAAAAAATCTTTTTATTTTTTTTATTCTTCATTGGATTTCGTTCACTTTCATTAGGTTTCGCTCACTTCTTTCTTTTCTTTCATTTCAAAAATTGAATCAAATTAGCATTGAGCATTTATAAATTATCAATAACGTCAAATTTAAATTAAAAAATTATATTTAAATCATATTGGCGTTCAGTTCTTTTCTTTCATATATATATATATATATATGTAATAGATAAATATATATATATCATACTAGTAATAGATATATATATATATGTAATATGTAATATATATATATATATATATGTAATAATAACTATTAGCATATATATATTATTTGCTAACTAACCTTAACTCATATACTTGTAATACGCTGTATATATGTATATAATATATATGTAATAATAATAGCAACCTTATTTTAATATATATGTATACAGTAGCAGCAACCCGTAATAACCAACAGCGCCAGCATATAATATGCTCACTGCTCAACCGCCACATAATATATATATTATATATATATATATATGTATATATATATATGTATAACAACTGCTACTACTCACTTTATATATATAATATATATATGAGCCAACATCCCGAGGAGTTCAGGCATGTAACTAGAAAGCTATAACATCTACGGAAATAAAGAGTAAGATTATTAATTTTAATGAAATTTTCATCGAGGGAGGCTTAAAAGAGTATTTTTATTCTAATGTTATTAACTCCTTAAATATTAATGCAAAATTTTAGACCTGAAATAGTGCACGCTCTGATTGACCTTGAAACCTGCCTTAGTCGAGAGCCAAAGTTGCCAAATACCATTTTTATTTTTACGCTTTGGAGAGAATATTATTTTTCTTTACTGTCATCACCTTTTAGGGGTTCGAGGCCGACGGAGGGGACAGAGGGAGGGGGGACAGGGAATCCCCGTCAAATCCAGGCAGGCCGAGAAACCCCGACTCTGTTATTCATCGTTCTTGTTTACCCGTAGGTATTCTCTAGTTTTAAAAAAATTCAACATTTAACACCCTTTGCCTGCTCATTCGGAGTAAGGGAACATCTTCAAATTCAAAAAACTGTAATTTTTCAACATTTTTTAACAATTTTAATTTTTAAAAGCGTTATTTATTTTCATTTTTTTAATTTCGGGGTAAAAATGTCTCTGATTAATAAAATGATATTTATTTTCGTGTAGCTGTTATAGTTTTCTAGTTACATACCTGAACTCTTCAAGTGAAAACATATAACTAATATATATATATATATATATATATATATATATATATAACCCATATATCTTAACATAACACTTACCATATATATATAATAATATATAACAATTCTTCTTAATATTGTATATATAATATATATAAATAGTAATACAATATAACAACAATGGTAATAATAATATATGCATGCATATATGTAATAATATATGCTATATGCTGCATAATATGCTGCTATGCTGCTTAACTCTTTAACTGTAACCAACTGTAGCCAGCCAACCAACAGCAATAACCAACCGCCAACAACATATAATAGCAACAGCCAACATGCCTGTAACTGCTAGCCTGCCAGTATAACTCTTTTCTTACCTGCTCTTAGCCTTCTTCTTCATACTACCACTACTTTCTTTCTTTAACTGTAACTAGTAGTAATAGCACTTATATGCTCCTTATGTAGCATAACAATAGCATATAACCTTAGTAGCCAGCATAATATACTTTATAATAACTTTCAACCTGGCATAATAACTGCTCATATATACCACATATATTTATATATATATATATATATCTTTGCATAACAACTCTTGTTTATATATATATGTAACTATATATATACCAACAACCACTGCTACAACTTAACAACTGTAACCTTAACTAACATATAGGGTGGAGATGGTTTAAACCATTTGGTTTAAACCATTGGTTCAAACCATGGTTTAAACCACATACCAATGGTTTAAACCATTAAAACCAAGCATAAAATATTTAAGAAATATATTTATTAATGGTTTTTTTTAGTGTTGATATAGTTTTCTCAATTTTTCAATCGAAGAGTAACTGAAAGGCAATAAAAATTTCTGCTGATTTTATATTATTGTGAGAATGATTATATAAGTAGTATGTATAGTAATAATATGTATAGTAATATTAACAATAATATGGCTTAATAATAACCCATATATATAGCCAATATAACCAACCAGCCTGCTGCAGCACAACTGCAGTATAACAATATAGATAACGCGGCAGCCATAGCCTTGTATGTAGTAGCAGCAACCAACCAGCAATAATATCTTGTAGCAATAACAAATGGCCAATATATAGCATAATAATACTATATAATAACTTTAACCATAATAGCCCATAACATAACTCAGCATAATATAACCGCTGTAATATAATATATATATATATATATAACAAATAAATTTAAAAAGAGTTTTTGCCCAACTCCAAACTCTATTAATGTAAAAGTACAATTTGGAAACCCACTAGAAATAAACAGAATTAATTAAAGGATTAAAGGGGAATTAAAGGATTTCATTTTCAAAATTTTTTAAAGAAATTTTAATTCCCCTGTTTATTTCTTAGTGGTTTCAAATTGTACTTTATATATATATATATATATATATATATAATATTTGAACATTTAACTCTATTAATATATGTAATATATATATATATGGAATAAGAATAAAACTTAACTAATATTTGCATATATATATATATATTCTTTGTATAATAATACTTTTATCATATAACATATATGTAAATATAACTTAACAACAATATATAGTAATATATAATATTATAATACAATAATACATACTATATATATATATATATATATATATATATATATATATATATATATATAATATAATAACACTTAATATATATATATATATATATATATATATATAAGCATAATAACTTAATACATATATATAACAACCTTTTTATGCTCTCTTTCTCTGCTGCTCATAATATATGTATATATAACAACTTTCTTATTATATAATAACAATATATATATTTGTAAATTTAACATGTTTAAAACATGATTCTTGTTTCAAGCTTTGAGGATTTCATTTTCTACCAATCGATGCCACATTTCCAAAGATTATAATAAAACTCATTTGTGGAGTGTGTGGCCACAGCATCAACCAAGCTGGAAGGCAATGACTTTAAACTAAGTGATGATGTTTATATTTGGAAAAAATATGAATATGGAGCCAGAACAGCTTCCACTCAACAGACAATATTTATAGCAAAAGTAAAAGGAGGTATCATCAGGCAGTAACCGAAGCTCACTTATTGGCATATATTTTTAACCAAGATATCCAAGACCACGAGCTACTTCCAGAGGATAGTCTTCCAAAAACAGTGGAATTTACGTGGAATGAATTAAGGCAAATTCTCCTCCATTTCATAAAGGTTACCTATTTGATGAGTCTCTGTTGTCAGCAGTGACTCCTTCATCTTAGTACAGATCTCTCAAAGAAAAATTAGATGAGAAGGTCATATATAAAATAATAAGCATATTGTCAGCAACTTCATCAACTGCTAATGTTGAAAGGGTATTTTCAACTTTTGGACTTATGCACAGCAACATTAGAAATGGGTTGAGAACAGCTAAAGCAGGGAAATTAGTTTTTTGTATAAAATTCTTAATGATAATTTCAGTTTCGACTTTTGATGATCTCTCTCTCTCTTTGCTCTCTCTCTCTCTACCCCCACTAACTTAATATATATATATAACTTATATATATATATATAATATATAGATATATATATATATATATATATATATATATATATAACATATATATAACCATAACTTATATATATATTCTAGATTCAAATATTAAGGTAAATAAGAATTCATTTGTATATCATTATAGGTTAATTTGAATAAACTTTCTTTATGCGTTTGTTTTTTTAAGTAAAATAATAAAGTATAACCACTTTTTTTCAGATAAGAGTTTATATATTATATATACCCTCTTGTTTTTTACTTTATGAGTTGTTTATGTAAAGCTAAAATAATAATAATTTTATACCCAGTTTTACAAGTTATCAAAGAAAAATTTGAAATTTCAGAATCTAAAGAAATTTATTAAGAATTTTCAAAATATGTGTTAACACGTAATGTGTAACAGTTTCAATGATGATTTTGCCATTTAAGTCTCCCATTAATTGACAAAAACAATTAAAAAACTTAATCTAAAAATGATAAAGCCAAACTTAATTGGTTTATTTATTTATTTTTTATTAAATGGAAGGTTCGACATATTATATATATATATACGGATTCATGCGCGCCGCGCGCCGCGCCGCGCCGTGCCGCGCGCGGTGCGCACGCCGCGAACCGGAATATGCCGCCACGCGCCGCCGCCGCGCGATGCGCGCGCCGCGCGCCGCCGCGCGCCGCGCCCGCGCGCGCGCCGCCGCCGCGCCGCGCCGCGCGCCGCGCGCGCGCTGCAGCGCGTTGACGCCGCGCGCCACGCGCCCTGCCCGCCGACTCGCGCACACCGCGCGCGCGCGCGCACCGCGCACGCGCCGCCAAGGTCAAACCACGGGACGTGCGCATCGGCACCGCGCGCGAGATATTCTGGAATTTCCGTTTTTGGACTATTATAAACATTAGTGACGTCACGATAGACTTTGGTAACAATGACGCCAAGCCATTCTGAATCTCTCATCTCTAAAGAGCAAAGTATTATTAATTTATAGCTTCCGAGATTCGACTAGCCTTACAGACATGAAAGCTGACTCTGGGAATACTTTTGCTATGTAAAATAAATAAATAAATAAATAAATAAATAAATA
>JABUQX010116938.1:37500-48739 GCA_015478945.1 Trachelipus rathkii
ATATATATATGTAATAATAATATATATGCTATATAATAATAATAGCAATAATAATAACAATAATAGCATATGAAATGTAATATAATAATATATGTAACCAATAACCAATAATATATGTAATAATAATATAATAACAATAGCACTGTTTATAATAACTCTTTCTTCTTTAACAATAATAATAATAATAATAATAATATAGCATGTATATAATATGTAGCCAATAACCAGCATAATAATATGTGTATAATAGCATATGTATAGTATACTCTTTGTAATATAACATATATATATATATGTATGAAGTGATGGGAGCCATGTTGGACGAAGGCCCACCCAAGGAGCCCAAAGAACCCGCCCAACGAAACCCACCACGATGGCATACCTGCCCTTGACCTTTTTGACCTTTACCTTTTTGGGCTGACCTTTTTTGGGCCCAAATTTTTACCTGCCCTTGACCTTTTTAGGCCTTGACCTTTTTGGCCTTTACCTTTTTCGACCAACCCTTTGGTCTTCCATGGGTCATTTTTGGCCCACGGTATTTTGAGAACCCTAATTTTTTGAGAACCCTAATTTTTAGAGAACCCTAATTTTTGAGAACCCTAATTTTTTGAGAACCCTAATTTTCGACCAACCCTTTGGTCTTCCATGGGTCATTTTGGCCCACGGTATTTTTTGGCACCCCTAATTTTTGGCAACCCCAATTTTTCGGCAACCCTGATTTTGGCAGCCCTTCGAAGGGTTGCTATAAGCTGGTTGCGTAAGCAACCGTTGTACGTATTGCCCCCTATTTTACGCCCCCTAATTTTTTTCGACCATGGGTCAATTTTGCCCACGGAATTTTTGATCTTCATTTAGGGGCTTAGCCCTTGATGTCTTAACCTTGTTTGACCATGATTTTTCGACCCTTACCATATACCATGGGTCATTTTTGGCCGCCAGCAATTTTCTGGCCATCTGATGCCCCACCATCTATATTTCGTATCCTAACCTAACTATTGTAATGAACTAAGAATAAATGCTACACACACACACACACACACACACACACACACACACACACACACACACACACACACACACTTACACCCATACACACATTCACTATGACACTTACACTCTGCTAGATGCCCACTTACATTACCAGCATTACATGAAAACACGAATTAACCACTTTGATTAGCTGCATGGGATCATTGTACCTAGTACAGGCCATCACGGTACTGGCACTAATTTTCTTTGCATATTCTCACATTTTAATTTTGAGTACTCAATATTACATTGATTAACTTGATACCTCAGCTTTTGTGGTTTACAATCACTTGCAGGAGGTATACAGTGTGTTCTATTAGTGATTACAGCAGTGATGAATTGAGTGAAAGGTGAATTTTCAGGTGAGTGCCAAATGATACCAATGATTATTGATCTCAGTGAGTACCAATGATACCAGTGGAGTGCCATAGTGCCAGTGAGTGCCACATAGTCTGGCAGGTGTAACACTCAAACCATACTTCCCAACTGCCTGACTCAAAGTAGCCTAATATTAGGGTATCACTGGGTTATAGACCCTTAGAGACTTACGATGGTGGCCACATTAATCATACAGGTAACCTGCCACGGGTTGACATTTGCCTTAGCACTTATAGCATGACAGAATATATATCTAAAGAGTTACACAGTTGAGACAGGGCCCGCAAACGTTTCAGAGTCCGCGTCCGCAGTCAGCCCCGTCGCGAAACCGCCGCGTGCGCCACCTTCCAGGCTGGCCAACCCCGCCACCACTTCGCATTGCCCTGGAAAGGCGCAAAATTCACGTGACGAAAAAATATGATGTCAATGTAAACTATTCAAAGAATTTCTTTTTAAAGATATATATTCATTTTATTTTACTACAATTGTACAAAATTTTATTAAAAACATAATATACTTTACACACCTTAAAGCAGTAAATCAGTAAATCAATGGAGGTGTTACCTAACACCTAGGGGATTAGTATGCTTTTGTTTTGCTTTACACTGCTTTAACTCTCTCTGCTTTACTGCTTTAACTCTCTGCTTTGCTGCTTTAACTCTCTGCTAACTCATATATTTATTAATATTACATACCTTAAAGCAGTAAATCAGTGGAAATCAATAGAGGTGTTACCTAACACCTAGGGGATTATGTACTTTGTTTTACTGCTTTACTGCTTTAACTTTCATGCTTTGCTGCTTTAACTTTCTGCTTTACTGCTTTAACTTTTTCTGCTTTACTGCTTTAACTTTCTGTACTGTTTTAACTCATATATTTAACTGATTAATTTCTTTTTATATTTTATTTTTGTTTTATTACTTTTTATTTATTATTTTCTATTTTTTATTTTTGTTTTAAAAATTGTAATGTAAGAATAAAAACACACAGAGTTTCTGTTATATAAACATTTTATTTTAATAAAATTGTACGAAATTTTATTAAAAACCTTTTTATATATACGAGTTTTAAGGGAAGTAAAATCGCGTTTTTCATTTTAAAGCATTTATTACATAATCAGAAACTATAAAATCATTGACATACAAATTTTTAGCATCAAATATATTTACAAGTTTATTAAAACATACATTATTTAAAAAGCATATAATGAAATAAATACAATAGACTCCACATAAATTAGAATATAAGGGTTGAACAGGGTAAGACATAGTTTTTACACAGCTTACATTATTATATTTTAAAAATAAGGTAATATAATGATTATTCAATATAAATTTTAAGTTCAAAGAATCAATTATGTGAACAGTATCGTTTTTTGCTCTATAAACGGAAATCCAATGTCCTGTTGAGGTGATGTGACGAGGCAATGTATTGAATATGAGGCAGGTATCCTTCTCCAACTTTACAGAGTTTATTTCGTTAATAGCAAACACGCCTAAAAAGCGAGGTTCATTTTTAAACACCGATTTTATTTCCGCTTCATTCATCTTTAATAATTCAAAAGTACGTTGCGTACTCTGTCAATTTCAATGAGTTGAGGATGCTCAAGATAGACCACTACAGTGATGGGTGATTGTAGAATCGATCCAAAAGAGAGATTTAGTCCTAGGGTGCCCTTTCTCAAAATGTTTAAATGATAGGCGTTACAAGCTGAAAGGTCTGCAGTAAGATCATAGGCGTATAAATTACTATTCTTTGCGTATTCTTCAAGATTTAAACCTGTCCCGCTATCATTACATGATACAGTATTGGCTATTAAGTCGTAAAAAGGTCGAGTACAGAGAGATAGGTCTCCGTTGTATAACATTTCATAATCACGTCCGTGAGGCAGTCCATTCACATGTAAACTGATACCCCTAAGTCCGAAAGGTGTGAATTTATAGGGTGACTTTTTATAATTCCCGGAGTAGGCTTCATGTTCCACAATCCCTATTATTACTTTCTGTGGTAAATTTCCGTTCACAATGTTAGGGATATTGATACTCGATAATCCTTGAGTGAAATTAAATATCTTGGTTTCAACTCTCTTAATAGGGTACTTTGCTGTAGTATTTCCATGTGAATTTCAATTTCCAAATGACGCTGTGGTGATAATTTCACTTTTCTGACATAGAGATAAGCCTCCAACAGTTTGAAAACAGGTTCTGGACATACAGCTGTAACAGCAGGTTTACTTTTTATTTTAAGAGCAAATTTAGGATTTGACCGTGATAAAATGATTCTAGTATCTACAGATGGTAGAATGAGTCTTTCTTGAGAGAAGATATCACCATTTAATCGACCGTAAAATTCATAAGTATTATTTATGACTTTAGCTGCTTTATCTATATGTGCAGCTTCATCTTTGAAACTGTAAAAACCACATGATTTGAGATGAGATTGTTTAGCATCGTCTGAATAATTTAACAAATGTTCTATATAGCTTCTATAAGGATAATTAGCCGCTGATGCACCTAGTGAAGTTCCGTTAAGATAGACTTCAACCTGGGAGAAACATGTATACAGGAAATTTGATTCTGTATATACTATATGGTCATCACCCGTAGGAAGATCTGTACCATCAGGTTTTGTCAATTTCGTTTTTACATGTTTCACCCAGGTTGAAGTCTATCTTAACGGAACTTCACTAGGTGCATCAGCGGATCAGAAGTGCCTGGAATATTGAACTCTAGAGGAACATCTGTATTGGTAATTGAATGCAGAGGATTAATACTGATAAAGTTGGACTCGCTAACGCTAATCTGTGTAGGGTTCATTGAGAAGAGATCCAATTCACTCTTACAACAATCAGGACTAGAAGGATGAAGGAAATGCATCTTGCATGTGCGAGCTCTGGCCGTATAATGAACATTTTCATGAAAAACCTTACTTATATACACAGCTCGTATAAAAGTTATCAGTTAGTAATTAAATAGCAAATACATCAATACATTTTTTCTTTAGAGGTTTTTTCCGCTTAGTCTTTTTCTTTATGACAATCTTCTTGAT
Organism: Trachelipus rathkii; assembly: GCA_015478945.1. Lineage (NCBI taxonomy): Eukaryota > Metazoa > Arthropoda > Malacostraca > Isopoda > Trachelipodidae > Trachelipus > Trachelipus rathkii. The sequence continues at coordinate 41,956 of JABUQX010116938.1, forward strand.
CCCTCGACCTTGTCCTGACATTTTACGTCTTATTTTACGCTTAACATCATCCAACATCTCATCTGAAACATCGGCTATACGTCTTTTTAATGCTGTACGAGGATTATTTCCTGCAGCAATATCTTGAATAGTATGCAAACCTGTTCTTATAGCTTTTTTACCTATATATTCCCCACCTCTCCTGAGTAGAGGCCTTGCACTTCTCCATAGCTTGGCAAAAAATCCACCAAGGCCATACCCCCTCTGCATTTTTGTTCCCCTGAATACCCTTTCTTCGTCCATTATTACAGGAGTATCTTTCTTATACTATCTTTACACTGTGAGAGTATGTTAAGGAATGAAAAATATATCTGACTACACCTCTTATATATATTCCATTATCCTGTAATTACTGCATCTGCTTCTTTCTAATATGAACTTTGCATAACAATGCACCGTATGTAAAGGGAAAAGGATTTCCTTCTACATCTTTTATATGCACGCGTACAGAGTCAAAATTTGATCTATTCAGAGGTAGATAATGAACATTAGGGAATGTTATAACTTTACTCTCTTTGGGAAAATATACTACTCTTAATAAAGGAGCTTTAGTATTACCTACATATTGATGATCAATTATATTTGTATATACATAAGCCATACCTGGATGATTGAGCATCTCGGATGGGGTACATGTATAATGCAGTACTCGATCTGCTTCATCTTTTTGTTCATGGGGAGTCATGCGGTTATTCTCCACAGATAGTATAACCCTCTTCAACATAGTAGGGATATCATGAAGTATATCCAACTCAGCATCACGTTTACGAATATGTTTACGCTGCCATGGTGATCGTTCGAGAAAAAACATGTCCCGGTCTCGTAGGTTTACATTTACCTTTGAACTTAAAGATATTATTACTTTATCTTCATAGGTACGCATTTCAGTTTTGTATACCAAGATCCTTACACATAATACTCATATCAAAGAGAACGTTTAAATGACTAAAAATAGCAGGCACCGATTTAAAATATGACCTCCGCAAAGTAAATTCTTCAAAGAAGTATTCTTTTGTAGCAAATGTTGTCGTATTCATCTTTTTGGCAATTGTAGTCCTTTTCAGAAAACGAGTATCTTCCACTTGTAATATAGTTTCAACACATTCTACACTTCTGTACACCGTCATCCAGAATAGATTGTGAGGCAAATTTTCTATGTCCGTATTTAATATCATTTCACATAATCCTACTTCGTATGCCTCTCTTTCAAGCTGTATAGGATTCATTAGCACAGTTGTGTAAAATCCGAGAGTTTATTATCAGGATGTAAATCCAAGGAGGCTGAAGACGGGAGAGTTATATAAAAGTGATCTACACTCTCCATGATTATAATGACAACTGATTAATGATTCTTAACTTCACTTGCTTTTATATAAGTATTAAACTTGGCAGGATATCCCCTCCATTTCACAAGTAACTGCTTATTTTTTCCTTTACCTCTCGTAGCTAATATTTTTTCAATTTTATATTCATGAGTTACAGGATTGAACCTTACTTTTTGTATTTCCTGTTTATAAAATCCGCCTTTTATTTTTTCACCATTTAAATCTTCCAGATAATATAACTTTAAACTATCACGACTGAATGGTTGGATATTGTGGACTTTAAAAACTTCCGTAGTCCAACCGGATTCATATCCTTTTCTAAACCTTTCTTCTGTTCGAGAAACTCTTACATAATCGTTTACCTTTATTCCCGAATTATCTTTTATTTTGTTTTCTTTTTCACCCATATACGCCATACGTCCTCTAGTTTTTGACATCTCTAAAGGAGTTGACTTTATAGTTCTATGGTAAGACCTGTTATAAGAATAAGCCAGATCGTCCAGTATATCAATATATTTAAAAGTATTCATTTTAGTAAAATACCTATGCATGCGTTCTTTAATAGTACGTTGGACTCTTTCAACTATTGCCGCTTTGTTTACGGAAAATGTATTGTAATAGCTTATACCATACTCCCAGAGCAGCTCCTGAAACTCTCGCCCCTTGAATTCCATTCCTGAATCTGTCCAGAATGATTTAGGTGTTCTCCGTTCGTCCTCTATAATTTCAAGTACAGCATCGGCGACTGTAGCTGATCTTTTATCTTTTATTGGCCTCAACCACAAGTATCTAGAGTATACGTCAATTGTAAAAAGTATATATTGAAAACCTTCATTATAAGAGCTGTATTTAATCATTTCCGATAAATCTAACTGCCATATGCTATCGAGCTGCGGAGATATGGTTTTCCGTGTAGGAAATTTTTTTCTTACAGGTTTATGTAGAGTAAATGCCTCTTCACCCTCCAAATATGCTTTTAACTCTTTTTTCTCAATATTAGGATACCTTAAAGCAAACCTAGTGAAACCCCCAAAACTATTTGGCTCCCTCAGATTGAAGTAATACTTATCAACTACCTCCTTCGCCTCCATGTTGTCTACTGACACACGTGTAAGCGTTATATATATATATATATATATATATATATATATATATATATATATATATATATATATATATATATATATATATATATATATATATATATATATATATATATATATATATATATATATATATATATATATTTGTCAAAAAAAAAAATGTGATATTAGGTCACAAGGGATAAAGAAAGAGAAAAAGATTTAAAATAACATTTATTTATACACAAACATTACAGCTAAATAAATATATATATATGATAATGCATAATTACGATTTAATCCAACTATGCCTATTATAAGGTGTTTTTCTTGTTCGTCCTCTGGTAACACGTTTAAATTTATCTGATGCGTAAGAAGTGCCTGATGGACTTGAATCAGGTCTTGGCGTAATGGGGATATTATCCAAGTCTGCTAATCGCGTTGTATTTAAGATTAAACTTCTGGGAAAATTAATAGTCTGAAGTTCTTGTTTGATATCATTCCATCCTTTTACAGGGCCTTTCTTCCAGTTACGTGAGAGATCAGCTATCAAGTCCACAATATTTGATCCTTTAACTATTTCATCATCAATTACGATCTGTCCTGCTTCATTCAAAGTTAATTGGTCTTTTAAAATATTATATAAAGCTATTCCTGATTTACGCACTCTAATAGGTAAGCTCTCCTCTAGGATATTTTTAAATTTATCTTCATTTTTCACTTCAAGTTTTACTTCATTAGAAACATCTACATTATCGGTTACCGGAATAAGGGATTGATGTAGATGCAAGTCTTTAAGATCTATCAATTTTTGTATGGCATCCTGGTATAAGAGGCGTTTCTCATGGATGTTAACGTCTGAATTTAATATCCTGTACACTTCTTTCTCATATTTGGTTATCTGTTCAACTTTAGGATCATATAAGCTAGGAGGTAGAGGCTGCTGGAAAGATAATGATTCGTTCACAATATAAGGATTCTGTTGGTGCAACTGTTGCTGCTGATGTGAAAGAGGTTGTAATGTCAATGCATTGGGCTGTAATATTTGCGTGTATGGGGGCTGTGAATGATGAAACTGTGATTGTGGATTTTGCACAGTGTGCGGCAATAACTGGCCATATTGAGGTTGTGAATGATGAATCTGAGGAACTGGATTCTGTACAGATGCTGTATTATTATACTTCATTTTCTCATACTCATTATATGGAAGTACAGCAACCTTCTTCATTATGGGGACAACCACTTAGTTATCAGGGGAGCTATAACGGAGAAGAGTAATGGCAGGAATACGCCTCCTCCTCTCTGTAGTAACTTCTTTTTATTTTTAAATTTTTAATGTTGAGGGAGAGTTTTTTAATGATGTTTCTATAACGACGTAGCTTTACCTTCTGAGGCCTGTTTAAAGGAACATTTCCTTTTATAAGATTTAAACAGACTTCACATACACACTGGATGAATTTCTCATCTCCTCACTAATTAGTTTACGTTTTTCAGATGGTTTCAACTTTTTAAATTTTTTTATAAGAGGTAAATACTTTGCAACTAGAGCACTCATTATTCAGGTATGTATACAGTTTCTATCTCATAGGGCAGAATGTTGGTACGGAGCAGCACTCTGTGCGTGTTTTTGGGATGAAGTTCACACATCAAATAACCGTGGGGGATCGAAGTAACCTCTTTATATACTTTTAAGAACTCTTTCCTTTGAAGAGGAAACATTTGAGTTGCCAATACATTAATTTGACTCATGTCTCTTCTCTGGCCAAACAACAGTAAATACTGTGTGTTTAAAGAAACACTTCGCATATGCTTGCTTTGATGAAAAATATTCTGTGTTATGAAAAACACAGAGATATTTAGATGGTGAGAATAAACTGTGAACGCTTCTGCTATTTCCAAATTCAATTTGTGCATTAAATCATCTAATACAATAATTTTATGGTCCATGTATATTGTCCAGCGACCTAATATCGTATATGCCTTCGTGAAATTGAATAACATCTTTATATTCTTTAAATTTTTCCTGATAAACATTATAACACCATATTATTTTTACAGGGGTTTGCTCAAAAATCTCCATTTCCTTTAAAATATTTAATAATAGAAAGGTTTTACCACATCCTGTCGGACCAGCTACAAGACATGTAGCCGGACTTCGGAACGTAAATTTCTCCACATCCATACTCGTTAAGTGAATAATGAATAATGAGATTAATTAAAGATGTAAAGCAGTAAAGTACATGTTTTTAATAAAATTTCGTACAATTTTATTAAAATAAAATGTTTATATAACAGAAACTCTGTGTGTTTTTATTCTTACATTACAAATTAAAACAAAAATAAAAATAGAAATAATAAATAAAAAGTAATAAAACAAAAATAAAAAATATAAAAGAAAACATAATGTTAATAAATATATGAGTTAAAACAGTAAAGCAGAAAGTTAAAGCAGTAAAGCAGAAAGTTAAAGCAGTAAAGCAGAAAGTTAAAGCAGTAAAGCAGAAAGTTAAAGCAGTAAAGCAGTAAAACAAAAGCATACTAATCCCCTAGGTGTTAGGTAACACCTCTATTGATTTACTGATTTACTGCTTTAAGGTATGTAATGTATATGAGTTAAAGCAGTAAAGCAGAGAGTTAAAGCAGTAAAGTTCCGTTTATAGAGCAAAAAACGATACTGTTCACATAATTGATTCTTTGAACTTAAAATTTATATTGAATAATCATTATATTACCTTATTTTTAAAATATAATAATGTAAGCTGTGTAAAAACTATGTCTTACCCTGTTCAACCCTTATATTCCAATTTATGTGGAGTCTATTGTATTTATTTCATTATATGTTTTTTAAATAATGTATGTTTTAATAAACTTGTAAATATATTTGATGCTAAAAATTTGTATGTCAATGATTTTATAGTTTCTGATTATGTAATAAATGCTTTAAAATGAAAAAACGCGATTTTACTTCCCTTAAAACTCGTATATATAAAAAGGTTTTTAATAAAATTTCGTACAATTTTATTAAAATAAAATGTTTATATAACAGAAACTCTGTGTGTTTTTATTCTTACATTACAAATTAAAACAAAAATAAAAATAGAAATAATAAATAAAAAGTAATAAAACAAAAATAAAAAATATAAAAGAAAACATAATGTTAATAAATATATGAGTTAAAACAGTAAAGCAGAAAGTTAAAGCAGTAAAGCAGAAAGTTAAAGCAGTAAAGCAGAAAGTTAAAGCAGTAAAGCAGAAAGTTAAAGCAGTAAACGGTAAAACAAAAGCATGCACTATCAGTGTAAGTATATTTTTTAATCAAATTTCTGCTAAGGTATGTAATGTATATGAGTTAAAGCAGTAAAGCAGAGAGTTAAAGCAGTAAAGCAGAGAGTTAAAGCAGTAAAGCAGAGAGTTAAAGCAGTAAAGCAGTAAAACAAAAGCATACTAATCCCCTAGGTGTTAGGTAATAACACCTCTATTGATTTACTGATTTACTGCTTTAAGGTGTGTAAAGTATATGTTTTTAATAAAATTTCGTACAATTGTAGTGAAAAATGAATGACTCATAGTATATTTGAAACGAAATTCTTTGAATAGTTTACATTGACATCATATTTTTCGTTCACGCGGGAATTTTGCGCCTGCGGGCGCACGCGGCGGCGGTAATATTGCGCCTAAAGGCGCACGCGGCGGTTTCGCGACGGGGCTGACCTGCGGACGCGGACTCTGAAACGTTTGCGGTCACTGTCTCAACTGTGTAACTCTTTAGATATATATTCTGTCATGCTATAAGTGTTATAAAAATACTAACTCGTAGTAGGAAGCATTCTAGCAGATTGTAATGTACACCATTCGGTTCCTCATACCTTATAACCTAGGGGTAGACACCCATATTAGGGCTATTCTAGGCTCAGGGGAGGCTAGAAAAGGCTTGAAAAAAGTGGCACTCAGTTGGCACTATGTGGCACTCACTTGGCACTCATTGGCACTCACTTGGCACTCATTGGCACTCACTTGGCACTCACCTGGCACTCACCTGGCACTCATCTAATACTCATAGAACACTAATAGAACATCACTAGATACTCCTTGCGGTGATTGGGAACCATTAAAGTTGAGGCATCAAAGTTGGGGCATCAATAATGCTGAGGCATCAAAATTGTACCGTAGAATACAAAAGGGTTGGGCGAAAAATTAGGGGTGCCGAAAAATTAGGGATGGCCTAAAATTAGGGTGGGCCAAAATTGACCCATGGAAGACCAAAGGGTTGGTCGTGTGTTTGTACGTGTGAATAAGTGTAAATGTAAGTGCAAGTATCTATGGGTGAGTGTAAGTGTC
>JABUQX010116939.1:0-2500 GCA_015478945.1 Trachelipus rathkii
AATATATCTCAAACTACAATAGCTACAGCGAAAACGAATATATTTTGAATCCTGGTACAATTTTGGATAGGAAAATGTAAAATAAAAAGAATTATTGTTAATATAGTAATATGAGTAGAAGACCTATTTGGAGACCTTTTATTGGTTACTCGTTAAAATAAATAGACTTAAATTTTGCTTTTTTTCTTTTAACTTAAAGGATCCCAAGGGTATTACCACACCGATGGCAGAGTCGGGGCGCTCGCCTTCGGGAACTAAGGGTAGACTAATTCCCCCCTCCGGGGAGGGTCTTCCGAACCCGCCTTGGTATGGTGCGTGTCGCGGGTATCCTCCGCCCCTCCCGTACGGGGTAGAATGGAAAACGTCCCCCCTGTGTTCCCCGTCCGCTCGAGCCCCTTAAATTGCCGTGTAATACCTTTACAAATAATAGGTATATATATATAGTATATATATATATATTATATTATATATATATATATTATATATAATAATTATAGTAATATTATATATATTATATAATATATATATATATATAATATATATATAATATATATAGTATAAAATTCTGTCCCAGCATCCCCCCCAAAAAATAGCAAATTTTATGTTTATTATTTTGTATTTTATTTTTTACTTTCTTAACAAAATTTTACAAGGATTCCAAAAAAAATGTATTCATTTACCTGTAGCTATTGTAAGTTTCGAGAAGTTTTTTTTTTTTTTTTTTTTTTTTTTTTTTTTTTTTTTTTTTACAGTTTCCTACGTAAAAATTTTGCCAGGTATCCAGCAAGTATTCTTTTTCCGGTAATTGTTGTAGTTTTTGAGATATGGATTGTGGCCTTCTAGAGAAATAAATTTTTTTTCTTATTTTTCCTTCCTCCACACAAATTGCAAATGATACAGATTTCAACATAGCTCTGCTAGTTTCCAACGACCGTGTTTTGATTTTTCATTTTAAAAAGGACCATCATTTCTGTTTTGTGTAACATAACTTAAATTAGGATTGTTTCAAATTGTGGAAAATTTGCACTGCATCATTTCCGTGAATATATGTTTAATAAACCAACTCAAAATTTACTCACATACTCATTGGTGATTTCTCTATTTGTCTATAACTTCGTCAATGGGCATATACAATAAAATAAAATACAAACAATGTTTCAACATCGGACAGTCGATATGAATCTAAGTGCTAAGATAAGAGGTCTAGTCTTATTTTAAATAATTGAAAAATAATGTAAAAAAATATATAAGGAATACCAACATTACTGTTTACTATTTTTTTTTAAGTTCCCGTATTATTCCTTAAGACCCTATATGGACATAGTATACTATATATATATATATATACTATATATATTATGTATATATATATATTTATTATAGTATATATTATAGAAATGGATAATATATGTATGTTATTAAATATAATAGTATATAATATATATATATATATATATATATGAATATATATATATATATATATATATTATATATATAGTATATAAGTATATATTTATATATATAATATTAGATATAATATATATATATTATTATATATATTATATATATAATAATAGATATATATATATATATAGTAATTATATGTGATATATATATAACTTATAGGCAATGGAGTACAGAGTCCAATGTTTCAACTCGCTGTAGTAAATTATATCTGATTAGCCTTAGATAACTTCTCGAATACTGCTGATCTCAATTTACTGTATGAAGTTGGCTAACATCCTCTCTACAAAATATTTTCTACTAGGATTAAGATACTTTTGGATGGTAGATGGGCAATAAGTTCTATGAATCCTTGCTCTTCATGTGTGAAATGACTGGTACTTATGCAATAAGAATTCATTATTTTCTGATGGAATTGATTTGGGGTCATTGATATGCAAATCTTTTTTGAAGAAAATTTTCTAAGACTCCACTTGTTTCACAGTTTGGATTTTTTGCTATTTTCAGGTGTCCTCTGTTCTAGAAATACAGGATTCTCCTTTTTACTATCCAAATTTTTAACTTCCAGATATTCTCGGTGAGATTTTCCATATAATAAATAATAATAATAATAAATAATAATAATAATATAATAATAATAATAATATAATAATATAAATAATAATAATAATAAGGAGAGAGGAGGAGGAGTCGGAACGGGGTCGGAGTCGGGAGCGGAATCGCGTCGGAGTCGGAGTGAGTAAAAAACGATTCCTTTACAGGAATCGTTTCGACTCAGAATCGTCGTTCTTCGACGTAATAATAATAATAATTAATAATTAATAATGAATAATATAATATAATAATAATTAATATATAATAAATAATAATAATATAATATCAGTCTTACTTCACGTTTAGCCTAAGTCTTCGTTCGCATGAGTTGAAAAAAAGGGCGTAACCACACAATTTTACCTTCCTCACGGAAGCAGCTACCCCTTAGAATCATACCTAGCGACAGAAAACTCGCGGTAATCCAGTTTACACGCCAATAGAC
>JABUQX010116939.1:5000-12500 GCA_015478945.1 Trachelipus rathkii
ACTGATCATTCTCCTTATAACGACTTGTTTATTCATAATTCATTAAAATTATGACTCAACCAGATCTGAGAAAAACGGGCTTGAGGTCAGACTCTTCCTTCGGCTACTTGTAGCTTGCCCTGCAGACCAGTAGCTCCATTTTCTTTATTAAATGGGAGTGATTTTGTTGAAGTTGGAATTAGTAATATACATTTTTCATATTATTTATTATATTAATTTATTACTGACTTTGTGGTTTTTAATAAATTGAAGCTCTTTTTTATAATACGGGATAGTGGAATGTATTCGATTTAATGTTTCATTAAAAATTACTAAATTTCTATTTTCGTAGTGTTGTGCCTATGAAATTCAAGATTTAGAATTATGTTGCGAATACAGGTAGAGTGATTATATGGAACCGTTCAGTCTCTTGCCTTGTTGCTAATAATATTATATAGATATATATTATATATATATATATATATATGGTATATATATATATAGTATTAATATAGTATAATATATATATATATATATATATATATATATATATATAGTATTGATTTGCCTACTCAGAATTTGGGACCACGAGGCTACCACTTGATAGTACTATATTTATTATATATTATATTATATATATATATATATATATATATATATATTATGATATATATATACTATATATACTATATATATATTCTTATATATATATAATATTATAGATAATATATATATATATATATATTAATGATTTCGAATTTTAGCTCAAAATCTATTACTATAATGTGTTACCAGGGTAGCGGGACGGGACCCAAACTCAAATAACCCCCCACCTCTTCCCAACCTCCGCCCTGTAATGAAGAGATTTTACAATGGATGTTATAATTATATGTGCACTAGTATTGAAATTCAATATAAGGAAGGTTGTGCTTGAGAAAACATCAATTTTTTTTGGGCCTTTTCTGGTGAGAGGTCTGTTTTCTCTTTGCATCAATGATAGCACAGCATTGCTAAATACTCTCTCACTTGGACCACTAGTTGGAGGACAGGAAAGTATTTCCTTGAAAGTTTACTCAAGCGTGAGTAAACCTTTTCTACTTTCCACCAAACTGGTAGATCAGCATTGTATCGTTTACTTGGCTGAGATCGTCTTATCCATCATTGCACTACATTCTTTAGTGTAATGCGTAGTGTTTCTTCATACTACGGGACTGTAGAAATTCTTCCAGTGAATCTGTTATTGATTAACTTGTAGAAGGTGTTGGTTTCTGTAGATTTCGTTTTTTTCCTTGTAATGGGTGACGAAGTAATAGACTGTTTGGATTGAAATTTGTCAACTGCAACACAAAGTGACGGTCTTTAACTTGTTCTAATATTGTGTACAAAATAAACTTGACTTTATAACGGGCTCCTAAAGTAAGTTCCACATAGTATGGAAGGTCATTAATTTTCTAGCTCTAGAGTTTAATTACATCTTTCAGTTCTTTTTAAAACCGTCAGTCATTTCATATTGAAGATGTTCAAATTGCTGCTTCGCTTAGCTTGAATTAATGGTATTACCATCGGGACAGAAGGCGTAGAGGCGCTGATTTTTTTTTATAATTTCTTCAAATGGTTCAATAGCTCAATGCAGTGTGATATGATTCATTTTCCACATTAATAAGAATGTTAACTTTGGACTACGAACTGGCGTTACGAAGCAAGCAGGTTCTTTGAGCATGACCATTCCTTCATCATAGAAGTTGTACTATGTCAGCGAGGTGAATGTCCTTGATAACAGTTATAATTGTAATATCAAAGCCGTTTTGAATCGCCTTCAACTCCTTTTCATGTTCAGATTTATCTTAGTTATTTTATTAAAAAAATCTTTCAAATCCGACAATAATATCGCGCAACAGCCGCATGGCGAAGGCGCGGATGCGGAATGTTACCTGCATCACTTAATATAATATATTATATATATAATATATATTATAGTATAATATATATATATATATATATATAGTATATATATTATATATAATATATATATAAAAATAATATATGAGGAGTTGAGAAATTTTGTAGTAGAAATTGTAAAGAACAGTAGATTAGGGAGACCTTGGAGTGAAGAAAATTGGAGAAGAAGCAGAGGACTGCTGTGGTGGCCGGAATGTGGTGGAATATAAGTATAAAGATAAACCAAATGCGTTTAGAAAAGGATTAAGAGAAGCACATCTGGGGACTAGGATTGGGAATATGTAGAAAGAGAGGCACAAGCTGAAGAAATAAGAAGAGATCGCGGCGAGAGAGTAGGAGACCAGCTGAGACGAGACATGAGTGGAACTAAAAAAACTCATTTATAACATATCGAGGAAGTTTTAAAAAAACGCAGCATCATCACACTCTGTAAGATTAAAAATGAGGAATGCTACTGGTGACCGAAGGAGTCGAAGGTAGATGGAGGGAATACCACTCGAAACTATACAAAAAAGAGGAGGAGGAGAGAGAAGGCGGATAGGAGAGGATGAGGCAGTGGATTTGGGGGAAGAGTTGCAACCGATAACACTGGAAGAGGTTAAAGATGGAATAAAACGGATGAAGAACGGGAAGAGCCCAGGTTGCGACGGACTGCCAGCAGAAGTATTCTATGTGGGGAGGATGGGGGTAAAGTGGAGCTGAAATGGTTTAATGTTTGAAGGGAGAAGAGCCAAGGGACTGGAGCAGGCCATAATATACCAATATTTAAGAAGGGAGATAGAAATGATTGTAACAACTGTAGAGGAATATCCTTGCTTACGAATGCAAGTAAAGTATACAAGAGAAATTGGAAAAACGACTGAGAGAGATAGTAGAGAATAAACTAAACGAAGCACAGCACGAATTTAGACCAGGAAGAGGAACAACTGATCTGATATTCAACTTAAAGATGATAATGGAAAACTGCGGAGTGGGCAAGAGACCTTATGTATCTTTCGTCGATTTGGAGAAAGCTTTTGATACGGTGTGATAAACGATACGTGATCCATGCTATGGAATAGAACGGAAATAAGGAATGTAATAGGAAATGAAAGTGTGTTAGAAGGTCACATGGGTTGGAGAGTGGTTTGAGGTAGAGACGGGAGTTAGACAGGGCGGTGGGCTCTTCGTAAATGACAGGGCACAGCCCTAATCTTCGCGCCTGGGGAGAAAGATTATATATATATATATATATATATATATATATATATTATATATATATAAGATATATATTTTATATATATTATATATATATATATAAGTATTATATATTATCATTAAATATATATATATACTATTATAATATTAATATATATATTTATTATAATATATAATATATATATGTTATATTATACTATATATATATAATATATATATATATATATATCTATAATATATATAGTATTATATATATATTATATATGATATATATATATATATATATATTATATTTCTTCACCTTTCCACCAGTCCATCTTGTTAGGGTAGATTCCTGTCAAGTGTTGCCTCCAGAAATTTCCTCCAGACGCCCGGTCTTCAAAATAAGTGCCGTCCTTTCCACATCTCCATCGTTTCTCCCCTCAACGTAATTGCTTCCTCCACAGCATCCTTCCATCTTTGTCTTAGGTCTCCATGTCTCTTCCGATAAGGTCTCCAATTAAAGATCTTCCGGGGGTATCTAGTCCTCCATGTCTCTGGCACATACCGAACCATCTCAGCTGGTTTCTTCAATGATGCCCAAGTATTGGCGGACTCAGCTCTTCTCTTATTGCTCACTTTCTACTCTGCCTCGCGTTACTCCTCTTATTAATTCTTAACACTCGCATTTCCGCACTTCTACTTTACTCTTCTTGCATCGTGGTAAGTACCAACATTCCGACTCGTATATAGAATGGCGTAAGGATGGTGTATATATAGGTCACTTTACCTACTGGCACTCCTCTCTGCTCATCAATGGTCAACATTCCACATTCTTGAATATTTTGTATCTTCCCTCCAGTCTGATCGATCCATCCTTCTCATTTGATATTACTCCTAGATATTTGAATCTGTTGGTCTGTTTTAACTGTGTACCTTCCATCCATATCTCCGCGTGTCTCCCTGTCTCGATATCGTCCTTATTTCGTACTCTCCCGTTTATTTTCATTCCCCACTCCATCATAAACTTCATTCCAAGAATTCACAGCAGCTTGTAAGTTCGGTTGTTCCCTTTGATACGATAAGAGCTAATATAATTATATATATTAATATTGTATATATATAACTTATATAATTTTATATATATATATATATATATATATATATATATATATTTTTCTTTTTACGTTGCTATGTTTTTTTTTTAAAAAATATATTATAAAATTAATTTTAAAATATATATTTTAATTATATTTTTTGATTATTTTTTTATATTTTTTAATTTATATAATATATATATAATATTTATATATTATAATATATATAATATTATATATCATCGGAGTACCTTGAAGATTACACTTGGGTAGGCAAAGTTATATAATATATATAATAATATATACTATATATATATTATATATTATTATATATACTTATATATATATATATATATATATATATATATATCATATATATATATATATAATATATATATATATATAGATATATATATAATATAATATATATAGTTATAGTATATATATATATTATATATATATAGATATATATTATAGTTATATATATATAATATGTATAATATATATATAATTATATATAACGAAAACTCTTTAACTGCAATACGTCCTTATTTATTTGAAGGAAAAATTTAATTTTCACGTCCTTTTGAATAAAGCTATGTTATTTATGTGTTATTATATTCATAAGATTGACTCAAAGCCTGGCAATAGGCCTACCAGAATTTTTAAATAATTATTTTAATATATAAAGGTAAACAACACTTAAGTATAAAAAATTTACATATTTATTAAAATTCAATAAAGCACAACACCTTCACTGCCTCTATACCCAAACTTAACACAGCAAATGTATATGTAACATTTATTTTCACTCTTGCCACCATAAGTAAAAGTTCAGTTTACATTGTAGATAGATAGATAGATATTTAGATATATATAGAGTAAATAGATAGATAGATAGTAAGATAGATAGATAGAGAGCGAGAGAGAGAGAGAAGAGGAGAAGAGAGAGAGAGAGAAGAGAGAGAGAGAGAGAGAGAGAGAGAGAAGAGAGAGACAGAGAGAAGAAGAGTCAGAAATCTTTTTTTCAAATTATTGGACGATTTCAATGGGTTGAGGAAAGTTCGTACTCGCGAAATTGCTGTATATTTTCGTCAAACGCAAGGTTATGACGCTTGGCGTTTCCTATATATTTATAGAATATGAAGATCTTACCCGTACGCCCGCTATTCCAATTTATCGTAGGAACGGTAGGAAGGAAAATTCCAAGTGATTTAAAACTAAAAGGAAAGTTCTAAAGTGTTGAATTTTCTTTAAATTTATTTTATAAATCAAGTTTCTTTTTACACTTTCATATAAAATTCTATTATGGTGTTTTATTAGATTTAAATTATTTTATTTAAAAAGACCCCAAAAAATGGGAATATTAATTAACAATGTTAGTGTTTATACGGCCCATGTAGATTATAGTACTGTATTACTTGTATAATGATATAATATATTATTACACTTAATTAGTAGTATATAACTTAATTATATATATACTATACTATATTAACAAATTTTGATGGTTTTAAGACTCCAAATAGGTATAAATTCTTCCTGTGTCGTTCATGATAGTAACAACTTCTCTGTCAAAGTTCCAGTTTAGATAAGTGGCGTCCTGATAATGTTTATCTCTTCTATGACCAATTTTGAGCAAGCATCACAGTAGACGAACCGGGCCGCCCGCCCACCCCGGCATTTTTAGCGACCCCGGCCCGCCCGGCCAAAAATCAGGAAAAACGGGGTTTTCTACCGGGGTTCTGTAAATTTACACTAAATAATAGAGGGTTAAATCAAACAAAATAAAAAATATATTTTAATTCCATTACTCCCTTTGTTATAAATTGATGCAAAAATATATAAACATCCTAAATATAATCAATGTTTTTTGGTATTTACTTGATCTTCAAAATTAAAATTGAGGCTAAATTATAATTTTTCGAGTTTTTAACATAAAAATTATTCGAAATTTTATATATCAAACGAATTCGGAAGAGGAAATAAACTTGTGCAACTACTTTATCTATTGGAAGTATCATCATTTATTCATTAAAGTAGCTCCAGTCAACAAATCTGAATATTTCAGAAATCTCTTTGGTGTAAATTGTTTATTTAATGTTTACATGAATCTGCAATGGTTAAATTTATATTTCTAAATATAAAATATATAAGTATCTAATATCTAAATATGTAAAGATAATATATATATATATAATATTAAATATATATATTATATATAATTATTGATATAATATATATATAATATATATATTTCATATATAATATATTACTTTAGAGAGGAGCCCTTGGATTTTTTTTTAGTGTTGTGCTTTACTGTCACTGTCATTTTATTACTAAATGTACACAATTTAAAAAACATTGTTAAAGACACCTTTTTTTTTATGAAATAAATTTTAAAAGGAAAGCATTTTTGTCCCGACACGCGAGACCTCTTCAGGCTAAGGGACTGATCTTCATCAGTTCAAGTGTGTTTCAGTGGTCTGCTATTTTCAAGGTTGTTGTATTAAATACGTTTGATGTTTTCAGATATTCAGTTTGTATTAAAAAATCTATCTTAACTTCACCGCGGAGATGCTTATTGTAGTTAGTTACTTATAAATTGCAAAAAGATTCCATTGATTTTGCGTGTGGTTCGTGTGATTGGAAATTTCTGATCATCTCTTTTAATGATGGGCTGATATTGATAGGGGGGGACCTGTGTTACTCCTATTGACTTGTAAAGCTTGAATTTATGCGTGTACCTTGGCAGGTAATCCGTGTATGTTGATTTTTTCTTCTTTCCAAATCTATGGTTTCGCCTATATATGTTTTATTGCAAGTCATTGCAGGATGTGTATATACAGGCTTTTGTGGAGAGTTTTCTTTTCGTTTGGGGGTGTGAGAATGTTTTTTAGGTGATTGTTATTTGATGGAATGTGGGTAATATTTTTTGGTAAGTATTTGTTTTAACGAACTAATGTAATTCAAGAATTGGTAAAACGAGGTGTTGCTATTTTTTGGGAAAAAGGTGCTATAGGTTGCTATTTTTGCTTTGTTAAATGCTTTTGTGATGTAAAACTCAGGATAGTAAAGTGATTTGAAAAGTATTGTGGATGTATTTAGTTTCGTGTGCTAGAAGAGGGGGAGAGAATACGAAGGCACGGAGAAATAGAGAGGACAGAACAGTACATTTGTGTTTGGGACTGATTAAGAATAGCATGTATTAGTTGGTGTGAATGTGTTTTCTATAGATAAAAGGCAAGTGATTGTTATCCATGTGATAAGGTATCGAGGAAGGATAGAG
>JABUQX010116939.1:17500-22373 GCA_015478945.1 Trachelipus rathkii
CACTTTTATTATCGTTTCTCTTTAATTAGATTTAGTCTTTCCAATATTTTCGCTCTTCTTAGTTTGTTCATTTACATTCACGATTTGAGTTCGGCGTTTATTGTTCTCAACTTTATTTTTTTTTATATATTTTTTTTGTTTAATTAAATAGAAAAATTGTTTTGTTTTTTTTTTGTCTTGAAAACAGTTTTTAAATAAATAACTTATCTATGCGTTTAATTTATGAAGTGTTTTTTTTTTAACATTGAAAATATCAGTCGCTTACTTGGGCCTCTATTTATGTAAAGTATAAAATCAGTAATATAGAATAAAATGTATTAAATTTATTATTATTATTATTATTATTATTATTATTATTATTATTATTATTGTTATTATTATTATTATTATTATTATTATTATTATTATTATTATTATTATTATTATTTAGTTTATCACAAGTTTAAATTATGGACGAAAATCTGTAATTGATTTGCTATTTTTACAAGTTTTACACTCCATTATTGGTTATTTTTTCTTTGAAATAATTGGATTTCTATCCTGTTTTGACACACATACATACACGCACTCTTCGTAAGCTAAACACTTGTGTACGATGATGTTTTTGTTAGAATTAAGTTAAATTAAATTATAGTTTATAATATTAACCTGTTATTTATTGTTTATTTCTTGATTAAATTATTTATTATTGAGCAGAGAAATACCGCTTAATTCTGTTTCTATAAATGACTCTGTCGAGAATAAATTTTATTTTTTTTAGATACATTTTTCAACTAGGTTTTTTATTATTAAATTTTATGTATTTGTTAGCATTGAAGTAGTTGAAGTTGTGAAGTAGTTAAAGTTGTGAAGTAGTTAAAGTTGTGAAGTAGTTGAAGTTGTGAAGTAGTTGGAGTAGTTAAGTAGTTAAAGTTGTGAAGTAGTGTAAGTAGTGAAGTAGTTAAAGTTGGCGTGAAGTGTTTAAGTTCTGAAGGTAAGTATTGAAGTCTGTGGAAGTAGTTTAGAGTACGTGAAGTAGTTGGAGTAGTGTAGTAGTCTGGAGTACTTGTAGTAGTTGCAAGGTAGTGGTAATATTTTTAAAAATATAAATAGTACAGTTTATTGTTATTTTGAATTTCGATCAAATTAAAAGTATTATAATTAAATGTATTATTATAATTACCAATTATTTTAATTAAATATATTTGAAGGACACTTACCAATAATTATTTCTTATAGGGTAAAATTGTCCACGTTAATTTCCCTAACCAATAATTATTTCAAAAAGTATTTTTTTTATTGAAACTTGAATCACGTTAGAAATATTTTAATTTTTTTTGGGGGGGGGGTTTAGGTTTTTTTTCTCTCGAAATAGGTGTGTAAAGTTTACTATTTCGCTAGATTTTACATTTCTGGATTTGCCCCGATATTTATATACACTTCATTAAAATAAAAATCTTATATATATTATATATATTAATAAATTATATATTATCTATATATTATATATATATATATATATATATATTATTAATATTATATATATTATATATATTAATATATATATATATAGTATATTATATATATATATATATATATTAATATATATATATATACTATTATATATTATATATATAATATATATATATATATATCTGTTACAAATTTCTTTTGGAGATTTTTTAATATAATAAACACAAACAATAAATTATTAATTATTATTATTATTATTATTATTATTATTATGTCGAAATTTACATACTTAATGCGTCATAGGTTTCCTAAAGCGATATGAACAAATACTGACAAGAATTTTTTACTCTCTTTATTACTCTCTTTCACTCCCTCTTTAATACTCACATATATATATATACCCTATTATAAATATATATATAATATATATATATATAATATATATATATATAATATTTATATATATATAATATATAATATATATATATATATATATATAATCTCTCTTTTACTCCCTCTTTATATTATTATATATATATATATATATATATTTCTTTATAAGTGTAGAGTAGCAAAAAAAAGATAATAAATATATGAAGGAAGCACGGTGTGGTGTATCTTATCTTTCCTTCAGAGAAGCTTTGTCCAGAGAGTGCGTTTAGTAATGTTTTGTTTAACCCGTCAAATGCCGCCTCCCGTCGTCCCAAGGTCTTCCAGTGGTGCCAAGGTGGACAAGTTCACGATCACTTTCTTCTTCTTCTTGCTGCGCAGAACGGGACTTAATTAACGAACGCTTTGTGTCTACTCCGTGTACAGAGAGACGCGTTTTTCGGAGTTCGGCGCTGGATGCATTGCCTGTTTTTTAACCTCTTTCGAGTTGCCACATAGTAATTTGTTTGTAAAGGTTAACCTTCTACTACCGAAATTAATTTTTTTTTTTCATTATTCTGGAATTTTGAGACAATTTTTTTTATTAGTTTGTTATGGAATTTATTTATCATGATATTTTTTCTGTTATTTATTTAGTTATTTTTTATGTTTATTTTGTATTTTTATACATCTGTGTTTTTGCAGCTAAACCGATCTGATAATGTAGAAGAGGGTTCTCGATCGAAATTTTTAAGCATTGTTACATAACCGGATAAAAAAATTTTAAATTTATTATTAATTACTCGATATCATATATATATATATATATATCATCATATATATATATAATAATATATATTAATATATATAATATATATATATTATATTATAATAGTATATATATATATATATATATATTTATATAACTATTAGTATAAATATATATATAATATATGGCCCCTCTGTTATTGTTTTAAGACTCCGTCAGTTTTGATTTTTTTTTATTTTTTTTTAACATATTGCTAGTATGTGATACTAACAATGAATTTTTAGGTGGTGATGGACATGATTTAAAAATTTCGAAATATTTGAAATAGACTATGTCTAAAATCAGATTTTAAATTTCAATAAAGATTTTTTAAAAAAATGAAATATCTCGAAAAGTACGACAACTATAAGAAAACCAATTACATATTTGAAAATCAGCGTATAAAGCTAAGCTTATTATAAAATGTAAAAAAAAAATAAATAAATAAAAAAAAAATTTTTTTTCATAAATTAAATATTTCAAAAAGTACGACACTTACAGAAAAACCAATTAAAAATTTCGAATCAGCGTACATCCTTAACTACATAAATGTAAACAGAAAATGATTTTAAAAAAAAATTAAACATAAAAAAAATTGAGGGGGCCTTCGAAGCGGTACGGGGGAAGAAAGGGGGACGTTCTTGCCATACCCGTAGCGGGAGGGGCGGAGGACCCCCCGCGACACCCAAATACCAAAGAGGGGGGGGGTTCCGGAGCCCCCCCCCGGAGGGGGGGAAATAGTCCTACCCTGTCGTTCCCCCGGAAGGCCGAGAGACCCCTACTCCTGCATTTTGCGGTTTACGCCTTGGGTATTCCTTAGAGCGTTTTAAAAAAAAAATTTTTTAAAACTGAGCATCGTGAGGTGTTCTGTTTTAAAATATTCCGTTAATATATTTTCTTTATATATTATCCTAGAATTTATATATAATATACTCTTAAATTTATTATTTTAGAATATATATATATGTACACTGTTATGTTTTTTTATAGCTGACTTTTCTCGGTGTCTGTTTTTTGATATCTTCTTTTTTCTTTCTATTGTTTTTTTTTTTTTATTGTTTCTCCCTTTTTCTTCTTTCTTTTTTTCCTTTTTGCTCTTCCTCTTCTCCTCTTCTTTTTTTTTTTTTTTTTGATTTTTTTTTTTTTTTTTTTTATTATATATATTTTTTCTTGATTTTTTTTTTTTCTTAGTTCCTCTATAAACCTTGTCCACCATGATTACTAACTGTTCCCAACGGCAATTCATAAAAATATGAGGGCTAATAAAAAAGTCTATTGAAGTTCAAAATAAAAATAATAGTATGAGCACAAAATAACAAATGCCAAGAAAAATAAGAAAAAAACAATAAAAAGAAGAAGAAAAATCAACAACTGTATCCGGCAGTGGTTTAATAACCATAATCAGCGCTAATCATATACCTATCATATGTTTTATAATTTTTTTATTTATTTTATTTTTTATTAAAATATTATATAAGGTTTAATCAAAGGTGGTAAAACACCGTACTAAGAATAGTAATGATATATATATATAATGGTAATATAGTATTATAATAGTCTGGAGGTTACTATATGATATATTACATATCTATTATATAGTATATAATATATTTACTGAAATATCTTTTTATACTGTTAGTGAACACCGTACTCCATGTGTCAGTTTTTTGCATTCTTTTTTCTTCTTTTTCTGTCTTTTGTGTAATCATTAGAATTGGGCTAAAGTGATTCGTATACGGAACTATCCCGCGACGTTTAGATATTATTCTTAACAATGGGCGAGTGTTCTGTGCAGAGGGGTGGTTGACCGGCACATGAGCATCTCAAAACTGCGTCGAAATCACTCTTTAAATAAATTTTTTACGTTGGGTAATAAATAGATCAGCAATACCTGTTATATACCAACAAATATTTCAAAATGAAAATCATCTCTTGTATTAAAGTGTCCCTACCGTCGCACTCACTGTGACACCGAAAACCATTAATACGATTTTATTGGAAATCGTGCGTTTTTATGTTTTCTTATATTATAATATATTTATATAATGTTTTGAATATCATATATAAAAACTTTACAAATTATTATGTATATAAGCTTTAAACACCGACTGAAATATGCAGGAATAATATGTAGCTACGAGAGAATTACGTTATCTACTTTTACATGAAAAACCTCGATAAATTTAGTACTGTGCTAGAGCTATTTCATAGCGAGTATAATTAGCTTATATTTATATATGAAAA